>JAAGKR010004970.1:0-55510 GCA_011419295.1 Clarias macrocephalus
AATTCGTTCAGGAAGTGGGTTTGTATTCCAAAACACTCGTAAATCAAATCAGATTTTTCCATAAGAAATAATGAAAACTCAAATTATTCATTCCACAGCCCCCAAAAAATAAATACATAAAAATAATTAGTACAATCTAAAAAGTGAAAATAAAACAAATTAACCTGCACTTTACCTTTTAAAAAAAGTCAAAATAAATCACGACAGATAAGTGTTTCCGTTTGTGCGTGCAGGCGCCGTGTGCGCGTGTGTGTGGAATTAGCTCCTTCCCTCGCCTCGTTTTACACAGTAACACTCCTCCTCCCTCTCCCCACCTTGCTTTTTAAGTTTCACAACAAACACACACACACAATAGAAGCACTGTTTTAACAGAAAAAAAAAATTTCTAATGACACTGGCGTGAGCGCATACTAACGGAATCACTGCTGTAAAGTAAAAAAAACAAAAAAACAAATTAACCCGCACCTTACCATTGAAAATAATCGCGACAGAGCAGAGTTTCTGTGTGCGTGAGTGAAGCTGGAGAGGGGGGGTGAAAAGAGTGTGTGTGTGCGTGTATCGGTGTGTGTGTGTGTGTCGTATCAAATTACACGCGCAAGCACATAGGAGACGCTGAAACAGAGAGGGAGATGTTGATTATACAAGTAAAAGACGAGCACTAAGACCGAGCAGGGGAGACGATTACCCACAATTCCGCAGCGCAAGAGAGAGGAAAATCATTGGTTTAGTTGTGATCACGCTCGGTGTCAAAATAAGAGGCCCATACGTGATACTCGGCACTCGTAAACTAACACTTGCTCATTTTTTTAAATAAAAATTTATTAAAAATCTTTGCTCGTCTTGCGGAACACTCGCAAACCGCGTTACTCGCAATCTAAGGTCCCACTGTATATGGCATATGCATGTACATCCAAGGGCTGCATCACAGTCCTTTGGGTGTGACATGTATGTTGCTGCATTTTAATCTTATGAATCTTTTGAACAATGAGTAATATTTGTGATTGTTTGATCCTGTTCATACTTAAAATGGACTTACTGTAAAATACTGTAGCTGCTGTTTTATGATCATATTATTCATGATTAATGCTATTAACTATTGGGAGCCAATGCTCCCATTTATAAATTTTGTACTAAATAAGCACAGTGAAATGGTTGCATCTGTGATGCAACAGTTTGTTTTAACTGGTATGTGAATGAATGCGTGTCTAAAATACAGAGTTGAAAAAGGTTTTGTGGTCAGAAAATGTTTAATGCGCTAGCATCTCTGATCAGTGCTTGAAGTAACTATTGCTCCCAAATACTGTATGAATATGCAGTATATTGACCATAACTAATCGTTGTATGTCTACATTCTTCCCATATATAATCTGTATTTACTATACTTATTTCAGGGTTATACTTATTTTTTTTTACAAATGCACGCATTGTTGGGTAATATATAGTACATTACAAATACATATATACAACTAATTATAGTAATAGATTAATGTATTACTATTCCTAAATTCAGTATTTACATTGCAGTTAATAATCAAGAACTTGCTTTACATAGCTTCAGTTATCTGCATAATGATCTCTGCTGACCACTGGGTGAATTGATTTCTTACCACAATAGGCTGTAGGATGCAGCACGTCAGTGAGAATGACTTACTTGCTTTGGATGATGAGAATACAGCTTCTCTCAAATTTGACACTAAGGTGACTAAATATTAAAAGTCAGATTGAGATCCTGAGCCATTTCCCTACAGTAAGTTTATATCTATGGAAATCAGTAGTAAGACCTGTGAAGACGCATTCCTGAGCAGTGATTCCACTGAGCTGATTCCAAAGAGGAACATTTTGTCTGAAAAACAATTAAACAAACTCCTCCTCATGAGATATAACCACTGCTTATCAAATAACCTAGACTAATCTAGTATAAATACATGCTCTGGTGACTAAGCAATGTGATCGTGCTTTTGGACTGTAAAATAGTTATTTTGCAATTTCGTTTTAAGTTGGACACCATCTACTGCTGCTAATTTTTATGAGTAATTTTAATGACTATACAAAAAATAACTTATTTTATGCTACTAAATTGCCATACAACTATCAGTATTTAGTTTGAAGACATTTTCTTCTAAACCTGAAGATTTTGTACAGAGGTGCACATCCTGGCTTCTGAAAGTATAAGTCCTGACAATTATTTATTCCATTGATTAACTAAAGCAGCTGATTTTAATTAACACAACTCTTCACCCAGACCTGAACTAACTGGTGACGTCACCTGTTCTATGCACAGCGAGTACTAATACATGGCACATGCTGTCTTAATACTTTTGGCCACCACTGTACAGCCTCTCATAAAATTGTCCATTGATCAATCAGCAGATTGTTGAGATCCTTAAAAACAGAAAAAAAAATGATGCTGAATAAGTTAATTGAACATCACATGCAATAAGCATCAAATATACCCAGTATAAATTTTGTAATGTTTTGGCCTTTGGCCTCTGTACACATCACCAAATTTAATTTGAAACAAAACACTAAATATGCCAGTGAAATTGAAAGAAATGTGTGGCATTAACCATTCAGAAATTACAGACATGTTCACATACACACACCTATTTTGGGGGTTCATAAATAATGGGGAAAAACAATTAAACTTAAGGATTGCCTTTAATACTTGAATGAAAATTCTCAAAAACTGCCTGAAGTCTGAAACCCATGGACATGACCAATGCAGAGTTTCCTCTCTCAAGATGCTTTGCCAGACTTGTGGGTCTTCCTGCTTTCAGACTTTGTTCTTCCTTTAGTCAAAAGCATGCTCTATTTTTATTTACTTGCTTAGTCATGCTACACCTGGCCATGCAACTACTTGTCAGCCATTTTTTCCATTATCTATGAGCCCCAACCCAACTTTTGTGACAGTTTTAAAATAATCACAACATTTAACCTAACAGTTACTGTAAGATCACAGATACTTTTCATGCAGCAGCACACAGTCAGACCACACTGACAAACTCTGAAGTGTCATTTCCTTCCCAATTACAGATTATTTTTTTTTATTATCACAAGTGCTATCAATTTACCAGTGACTTTTGGTGGTACTTAATATAATTTAACTGTTCCATAAATGACGTCACCAGTTAGTTCAGGTCTGGGTGAAGAGTTGTGTTAATTGAACCATATTTAAACATTTATTTAAATTCCCGAATGTTGGGGATCTCGCTACATGTCACGCGCCAAATTGCGGGATCTCGAGGAAAAAGGGCGCATTCTCAATGGCCAGATCTGTAACTGGTGACGTTACCTGTTCTGTGCACAGAGAGAACTAATACAACCTTGGAACCTTGGATTATGAGCATAATTCGTTCAGGAAGTGGGTTTGTATTCCAAAACACTCGTAAATCAAATCAGATTTTTCCATAAGAAATAATGAAAACTCAAATTATTCATTCCACAGCCCCCAAAAAATAAATACATAAAAATAATTAGTACAATCTAAAAAGTGAAAATAAAACAAATTAACCTGCACTTTACCTTTTAAAAAAAGTCAAAATAAATCACGACAGATAAGTGTTTCCGTTTGTGCGTGCAGGCGCCGTGTGCGCGTGTGTGTGGAATTAGCTCCTTCCCTCGCCTCGTTTTACACAGTAACACTCCTCCTCCCTCTCCCCACCTTGCTTTTTAAGTTTCACAACAAACACACACACACACACACACAATAGAAGCACTGTTTTAACAGAAAAAAAAAATTTTTTCTAATGACACTGGCGTGAGCGCATACTAACGGAATCACTGCTGTAAAGTAAAAAAAACAAAAAAACAAATTAACCCGCACCTTACCATTGAAAATAATCGCGACAGAGCAGAGTTTCTGTGTGCGTGAGTGAAGCTGGAGAGGGGGGGTGAAAAGAGTGTGTGTGTGCGTGTATCGGGGTGTGTGTGTGTGTGTGTGTGTGTGTCGTATCAAATTACACGCGCAAGCACATAGGAGACGCTGAAACAGAGAGGGAGATGTTGATTATACAAGTAAAAGACGAGCACTAAGACCGAGCAGGGGAGACGATTACCCACAATTCCGCAGCGCAAGAGAGAGGAAAATTTATTTATTTGAAGGTGACTAATTTCAGAATACTCACTTTTTTAGGCACTTTAGTAGCAGATTCTCCATTTTTGCCAGACTACATTTATGACCTCTCTCATCTGATATTGTCATTACTTTGCCAGGAATTAAAAGGTAGGGAAGATTTGGCAGGATGCTTAAGAACATGAACATCATTTACCTAAATTTTCCACAAAAGTTCACAACTCACTTGAGAACTCCTGAGTTTTAGGCACTTTGTACAGAGATGGACACCACTGCTTCAGAAAGTAGAAGTCCTGCCACCTATTTGTTCCATCAATTAACTAAAGCAGCTGATTTTAATTAACACAACTCTTCACCCAGACCTGAACTAACTGGTGATGTCACCTGTTCTGTGCACAGAGAGAACTTATACATGGTACAAGCTGTCTTAATACTTTTGGCCACCACTGTGTGTCTCTCTCTCTCTTGTGTGAGTGACAAAGATCAGTCTGGGTCTCATGCTAGCTAGCTCCACTTTAACTAAACTTTGACTAAAGTCCTTTATCACAGTAAAATGACTAGAATATCTAACAATATATAATTAGGGTAACACACTGCAGGTGCACTTACCGGGCCGCTGCCCTCCGCCATCACGGTGAAGCACTTTTGTTCTGTCTTTCTAGATTCGCCAGGAGCCGGTATCGAAAACGTCCACTTCCCTGGGTCACGTGACTGCCGAACGGATTCCGTTCTGGCTCGATTTATTTTCCTGTATTGAATTTGTACTTGAATTTCCAAGCTGGAATTTTTTTTCTAGACCTCCGGCTGCGAGAGGTTACTGCATCACCCGGGAATCGAACCGGCGATCTCTGGATGATAGGGCAAGCACTTTACCACTGCGCCACTCAGAGGCCAAGCTTGAATTTTTCTATCTGAATTCCACAGCTTGAAATGAACTTTGGAAAATTTCGTGACATCCAGAGCACTTAAATTTAAAGATGTTGTTTTTTTAAAATCAAATATTTCAGTTTAATAAATTCAGTAGTATTTGAGTTTCAAAATTAACAATTCAACAGTGATTCAATTCCAAAACTTATTTTTCAAAGGCTGATATAATTCAAGTAATTATGATGCTAATTTGCTTCCATATTAAACCCACCTTCATCGTCCGCTTTATCTTCTTGGCCTTCTTCTGCGGCAGGCAAAGTATGGTGTGCGCTACCTCTACCTAAAGGTCTGGATGAATGATGGATAAAGTGTTTTTTGCAGACCTGAGACCGAGGCTTGGAGTATGAGTGGGAGAAATTGTGGAAAATTATGTCTTTATTAGAATCTCTATGTACTGTAGGCTTAATTGGGTTGGCCATAAAAATTTTTTTTGAACATTTAATCATAAATGTATAATCAAAAATAGGTTTGGTCTTAAATGATAAGTGTATACAGTACAGAAATCACTGAACACAAGCATTATCTCATTGCTTCACCTCTTGATAAAAAAAAAAAATCTGTATATTGTATTTTAGTTCTTTATTGGTAATGACATTTGTACAAAATGTAAAGGAAGTTTGACATTTGTCAGTTTAATTTCAATAAATCCATTAATGTGTATACATTTGTTAAGGGTCAGCTATGCTAATCAACTAGGTACACCTGGGTGTACTGGATAACAATATGGTGGTTGGATAATTTTTTTAAATAAATAAGCTAGATTTTGAAATAAAACATTTATCTATTACAAAGCAATTTTGTAATTGACTTTAGTTGTCATCAACCTACATATCTTCATTTCAGAGACCCAACCTACTAACCCTCCCCTCCATCTACCCGTATGTGAAGAGTAAGATAAAGTATAAAAAGTACTAAACACTCTTTAGTGTAGATGGCACCCCAAAGCATTTTTAGCCATTCTTTGCATTATGTTTTAATAAATATACTGTATATGAGTCAGGTTTGTGCAATATAGAGTGATATTCTTTCAGCAGAATATATTCTTCAATATAAAGAACTCAATTTTATTTAATTTTCATTAACTACACACGACTAAGCAAAAATTTTTTTAAAAGATAATATCAGAACATATCAGTAATCCCAAATGCACAGTTTACAAGTACTGTATACTTTATGTGTGAGAAACACTCCTTTGGGGAAACAAAAATATGTGAGTCACACACATCCCTGAGATAATGAGCCATATATTGGTAATGAACCGTATTTGAGACACATTTAAGAAGATTGAGAAAACAGCTAAAATCTCATTCAAGTCTCAAAAATGTCTAATTTCTGTATATGTGAGTCGTAACACAAAACTATCTCTGAAATTTAAAAGTAATGAGCCACATTTGAGCCACATCTGCACCTTTGAGAAGATGCAGAAAACACCTAAATCTCATTCAAGTCTCAAAGACGGTTCATTTCTGTCTAGGAGACAAAAAAGAGATTAACATGAGATCTCATCTTGGAGTTTCTTTGCTATGGGTGTGTCTGTGTGTGTGTGTGCGCGTGTGTGCGTGTGCATATGTGTGTAGGTTTTAGTGTATGTTTGGGGAGGGTGGGGATTCTTTAATTTTTCTTCTTATTTGATTTACAATAGTCATAATAATACATTAAATAAAATTTTTATGTGTTTGTGTAAGACAACTGTTCAATAATTTTTTTTTTTGAAAAATAAAATGTAAATTTTGTTACCGTAATATGGGAATGACATGGCAAAAATGTAAATGTAATCTGTGCTATTTTTGCCTATTACCCAGCCTTTTTTATTTGCTCAGTCATGTTTTTGGAACCTTAGTTTCTGAGTAACGCGGTTTGCAAGTGTTCCCCAAGACGAGCAAAGATTTTTAATACATTTTAACTTGGAAAACGAATAAGTCTTGGTTTATGAGTACCGTGTATCATGTAAGATGCATGCACTTCTTGTTTTGAAGCCAAGCGTCACATGATCACAACCGAGCCAATGGTTTTTCTCACTCTTGCATCCCCCCTGCTCGGTCTAAGTGCGCCTCTCTCATTGATATAATCAACATCAGTGCGTGCACTGTTGACTATAAGACCATGACCACGCGTGTGCAAGTAAAACCTCTTTTATTTTGTGTTTGTATGCATGTGTGTACAGTGCGCGTGTAAAACAAAAGAAAGTCTCATTAGTGAGGTTAAAGATCCATTTTCTCTCTCTCTCTGTATCAGCCTGCAGGTTGAGAATGTGCATGTCACTTTACCCCTCCTTGTCCTTCACACACACACACACACACACACACAAACACACACACAAACACACACACTTTACAGCAGTGATTCCGTTAGTTCTGCGCTCAGTCGAGTGTCATTAGTGAGAGAGTTTTTATATACGAGCCCGCTTCCGGAACGAATCCACTGTACTATATATTAGTCTACATATTCTTACCGCCTATATATGTTTATTAAACCTTGGTAATGCAAAAATTAAAGAATAAAAAAATTTAGGGTTTAAGGGCTACATTCTCTATATAAAATAAAAAAAAAATTAATAAAATTCTATATAAACTCGGTCTGTGCATATACACACATGCACGCACACTTTTCTTACAGCCACACGGCCATGTAGTTCCAATCGAGTTAGTTCATGCTGCATGAAAAATGCTTTTACTTTCACTTTTGAAAATGGCTGTAATTTTTACTGTCAATTTGTTTACAAATGATCTCCAATCAATTTTTATAACCATTTTTCTTCTGTAAAGCAGACTTATTTTGGCTACAAATCTGATACAGAGTGAGCAACAAATTTATTATTTAAAAAAGAAAAAAGATTTTAAAAAACAATTAAAAGTTTTAAACCCTAAAGACAGGAATAAAATGTAGAAAATGGCATAAGCATATAGTCCTTTGCAACTAAGTATCTTTTTTCCTGTCTGCATTTTTTTCAATCTATCTGCATGTTTCTGGAAATGTTAAATGTGGAAAGAAATGTTTAGCACAAAAATAAACTAAAAAAAAAAAATAGTGACAACTATCTAGCGATGTACAATCTTTACATGATTTTACTTGCTTTGAACTGTAATTCTCACAATACTTCTGATTTTGAAGCCAATGCGTTGCCAATGGTTGCACTTGAAATGAAAGTAGCTCCCTCAAATATGGCGGCGCTGCTCTAACGCTAAAGCTATAGACTGGGTACGGCCTTTCTATTCTATAAGATATCTTAGGTTATCCTGAAACCTGAACACTACTCGGTCTTACACATTTATTAAGTAAGTACCTGTTTACACACCGGTTGTACTTCACTAGAATGGTACAAACTAGCTCATGTTTACATCAGTTAGGCTAGCAGTGTTGAATCACTGTGTCCCTCTAGCTGAAATTTAATGTTACTACCTCAGCCTCAGAGACCAAACGCACAGGGAATTGGAAGAAAATGGTGGACATTCGCGTGGTCACGTGACTTCTTTGTACTGGACAGTCTATTTTGGAAAAACTACACGCCGTTAATCATAATTTAATTTGAGTAAACTGAGCTGCTTACGTTAGGCCACAATCCAACAGTAAATTCCATAATAACACCATAATTCAAACACGGTGTTCTATCAATTCATCCTACTCATCATCATTTCCTACCCAGGCTTTCTGCACATGCGCATTAAAAATACGTCATGACTTGCCATCTTAGCGTCCCGCCCATAAATTCAATCTACTCCTGCGAGTGATTTGCGAATTTACTGAGGTATTTCATAGTTTTGTGGTTTTAATTGACATTATATTTGCCTATCTTTAACAGTCGACCTGTGAATTGAAGGGTAGTAGTGCTTTATCATTTGTATCGTTTAATTATACATTAAACGATACAAACACCACTGTATCTCCCTTAATTTACCTGTTTACATTTCTTTTCATGTAATTTGGAGAACTTTATCTTTTTGTGTCATTGAAGATCATTTTAATTCTAAAAGGTTTACCTTGGGTAAGTTGTTCAGTGCCTCAACCTATTCTAATATAGATAATCTCCCAGATAAGCACTAATGCATGGATTTAACTATGATTTTTTTTTATGTTTGTGAGATCTGTACATTTATGGACGTATGGAAGTGTCTGAGTCAATCTTTCTTCTGTTTCCACATTAGCAATAATAAAGGTTTGTTTCAGAGGTAAATTCCTAAGCTGGAATGGAATCACTCGATTACACAGATAAGCACAAAAAAGTATTTTCTCATTAAAGCTACTAAAACCCACAGGAAACACATTAGCATACTTCCTGATGTCAGCAAGTGGGAGAGTGGATATTTTAGTTGTATGACTCCAATACAAGTGGGCTGAGAGACCTGGTAAAAGAGGCTAAGGAAAGAGCAAGAGATGCATTCTCTGAAGACGTGGCACGGTGGATATTACAAGACAGACCAGGGGTAGTAACTTATTTTCTCATTGTTCAATTGCTCTCTGACTTTTTAGCTTTTAATTCTACGAAGAAAAAAAAAAGCAGGAGCTACGCTTTACTGTTACATGAGTACATATAACTTCTCTTCAGGATCTCTGAAATGTAAAATTATCAAATAACTTCTCAGGCTATTTATTCTTCTCCCCTGTGCATATTTTTTATGAATGTATAGACTATTTCTTCATATACAGGATTCCTTACCTTAGTAGCTTTAAATTATGAAGCCTTAATTATTTAAAAATGACAATTAAAAATGTCTTACTGACATCTTACTATAGGAAGTACTGCAGTTTACTACAATGTGTAGAAATTACTATAATAAATCATACAATGTACTGCAGTGTGTAGAAAAGTACTATATGATTGTAATGATGATGTAATCAGTTACATCAATTTTTTAAAGTAATGATGTTTCCAATTTTAAGTAAACAGGACTATCAGTTTTTGAGTTTGTTGTACTCATTCATATGAATCGTTCTTTACTTGCATTATTGAGTAGCCTAACTCATACTATTTGTAATTATAATTTTTTTAGTTATTGCAAATCAAATAAATTGTTGTTGGTCTTTCGGCTGCAATGGGTCGCAACAGCAGACAATCCGGTCCACACACAAGCTTGGCACAGGTTTTACGCCAGATGTCCTTCCTGACGCAACCCTCCCATTTTATCTGGGCTTGGGACAGGCACTTCATCCAGTTGTTTGGAATCGAACACCCACCATTGAGCCACCAGTGCCCCGTCGCCCTGATGATGTCAGGCACGAAATCGATAGGCTGTTAGATTTTAAGTTGGTGAAGCTTTAAGGTGACAGTTACTGTTACTTAAGTACTTACAGTTACTTAAAATATTACATTTGTACAGCTAACTTGAAAAGTGTAATTTCTACAAACTCATAAATACCAAAACGTTCTAAATACTCATCAAGGTCTATTAATTTGAACTAATTGTAATTATTTAAGTTAACCGTACTCAATATGTTTAATTACTTTGAGTATTAGGGTTTACAGTGCATCTGTTCCGGAATAATTTTTTGCAAGAACAGTATTGTCAAGTGAATTTGTAAAAGCCATCAAGCACTATGATGAAGCTGGCTTTCATGAAGACCATTCTGAGAAAGCAAGACCAAATCTTACCTCTGCTGCAGAGGTTAATTTAGAGTTACCTCAAAACAATAATTAACAGCATTTTAGATTAGAACTGTTATAAAAGCTTTACAGAGCATAAGTAGCGGACACACACACACACACACACACACATACTTCCCAACGAAAAAAGGTCAACACTTTAGAAGGGTCAAATTATTGGCCTGCATCAAGTACCAAAAACAATTAATCATATTTGAACTGGAATTGGGTCAAGAACAGCCCAACACTTAATAAAACCTGTAAGGACTGTGCTGAATTTTGTGGAAGGAATGTGACCAGAAAAAAAAATCATGAATGGTACTTACTTAAATGCTTAGTTCTGTAAATATGCATGGTAAACAACAACAAGTGTTAGTGAGACTAATCAGGAAAAATCACTTACATTTCTATTCCAAAGCAAGAGTCCATCAGGGTAAGAAGAGAAACACACAAAGCAATGCCCCCATCATACATAGTGCCCACTGTACAAGACTCTGGAGGCAGTGTTCTGATCCTCTAGGGTTCCAGTTGGTTAGGTCTAGGCTCAACAATGTTATGTGGCAAGAAAATGAAATCAGCTGACAACCTGTATCTAATGAATGATAAAGGTATCAAATCAATGGGCTTTTTGATTCAATAAAATCTTGGAGTGTGCAAACCTTTTTTTGAGCCAGGCAATGTACAGTGTGTGTGTGTGTGTGTGTGTGTGTGTGTGTTTGTGTGTTTGTATATTGTGGGACTGCACACTCAGTTGAATGTCACTCAAGTAGGATGACATCAAGGATGTAAGATGACATCAAGTGACCCTCAATCACAGTGGCAAACTGAGATTGAGGTAAGGTGCACAGCAAGGATGGTTTAAAAGAGGCTCCTAGAGGTGTGGGCTGAAGTCATGCCAAGCCATGAAAAAAGCTCTTCATCAGTGAGAAGCAAAGAAGAGCCAGGCTGATATTTGCAAAAGACCACAGGAATTGGACCCTAGCAAATTGGAGTAAAATCGTCTTCTCTGATTATTCCAATTTTCAGCTTTGGCCAACACATGATTGTTAACACTGTCTTATTGTTTGCCAGATACGCGGAGAGGCCTACAATCCAGTATGGGAAAGGATTAGTGATGATCTGGTGGTGCTACACTAAGGCTTAAATTAAGCAGATTTTTCTTTTTGAAGGACACATAAATCAAGTCACATACAAGGTTATCCTGGAAACGCATTTGGTTCCTTCCACCCTATGTTCTATAAATTTGATAATGGGATTTCCAACAGGAAAATGCTACATTCCACACAGCCAGGTCAATCAAGGTGTGGATGAAGGAGCACCAGGCCCAGCCCAATCTCCAGATCTTAACTCCCTTTCAAAACCTCTGGAATGGGATCAAGAGGAAGATGGATGTTCACAAGCCATCAAACAAAGACTGCCAAATCAGCTCCTTGAATTTTTGTTCTAAGTTGCCCAAAATCACAAGAAAGCCCAACAACGTCTTTTCTTCCTGAGAAGGCTGAGGAGGGCCCAGCTTCCACCACCAATCTTCACCACCTTCTGTAGAGGGACACTCGAGAGCATCCTGAGCAGCTGCATCACTGTCTGGTTTGGGAATTGTGCCATATCGGACTGCAAGACCCTACAGCGGATAGTGAGGACAGCTGAGAAGATCAAGAAGGTCTCTCTCTCCTCTATTGAGCACCTCTATACCACACGCTGCATCCGCAAAGCCACCAGCATTGTGGCTGATCGAACACACCCCTCTCACTCTTCACCCTCTTGCCATCTGGAAAAAGGTACCGAAGCATTCGGCCACTCACATCACTATGTAATACTTTTTACCCACAAGCCATCCGTCTCCTCAACACGAAGGGATTTCACTGATAAACACACACACACACACACACACACACACACACACACACACACACACACACACACACACACACAAATCTGAACTGATAAACACACACATGAACAAACACTCTGATCTACAACCATCTCACAATTTGTTCATACCTACCCACCTGAACTGCGCTTTTGCCATATATTGCACAATATTTATTTCACTTGCTATTTGCACAAAGTATTTTTAAATCATTGCTGCTACTTCAGGAATGTCAAATGTTTACTGTTTCTTCTCCCACTAACTCAACTCATACCTCATTACTGCAAAAAGTACTGAAGCGTGTTAAGTTGCTGTGTTTGTCACTCTGGAGCTCTTTGTTTGCATATTTGCAGGTGCACTTTGTTGTCTATTGTTTTCTCTTTTTTGTATAGAAATAGTTTTAGTTTAACTTAAAAATAAAAATGTAAATCTGTCATATCTGAGCTAGTCTGCTAATTAGATCTCTTAGTTAGCTAGCTGGTTCTGGTACAGTTGTGTTGTTAATTTATGTTGGACTTATGTAGCACCTTGGTCCTGGAGAAACGTTGTTTAGTTTCACTGTGTACTGATCTGTATATGGTTGGAATGACAATAAAAGCCTACTCGACTTGACTTGATCAAAGTAAAAGACTGGTGGACGGCACACCAAAGACACATGAAAGCTATTATTGCAAATCAGGGTTAATTGACCAACCACTGATTGAGTTCCTTATTTAAGACATGAGTATAATTCATTTTTAAAATGAATATGAACTTGTTTTCTTTGCATTATTCAAGATCTTTTGCTATTTTGATGCATTGTCATTTTTTTTTTAAATAAATGCTCTAAATAAAGATTATTTTATTTGGAATTTGGCCAAATGTTGTCAGTAGTTTGTAGTATACAATAAAATTGTTAATTTTACCAAAACACACACCAATAAAATATAAAGCCTGATATATTGAATATTTTGCATTATCAGATTTTTTCAGAGCTGTGTATATTTAACTGTTTTTTTCCGTCTAGTTTCTCTTTCTCGTTTATTCAGAACATAATTTTCTGTTTTCCCCAGGACTGTCGCTTTTAAACCATTGGCCAAAGAACATTTTCCAGAATACATAATTTCCATTTTTACATATGGCTGGTTTTATATGCAACTATATTTTTTCACACAAGCTATTCAGACAATATACAGTTTTAGACAATATACAATTATCCATAGAATACCTTGTGTGTTGTGAAGCTGTATAAACCACCCCCAAAAGACTCGCCATACACGCCTCCAGTATTTTTTAACGCTGTGTCTGAACATAAATACAAAACGAGTCAATTAAAATCCATCGCTGGGTGTCTATGTCCGCACGATGATACACGCAGCCTGAAACTGCTGTCACGATGAACTTAATCCATCTGTTTAAAGGACTCGCGGGTGCGCGCAATTGCGGGAGCGCGCACGAGAAAACAGTGGGACGGCTACGAGGGCGTGTCGCCCCACACTAAGGTTTTTGTTCAGTTGAAAAACAAACTGTAAATAGGATTAGTTGCAGGCCTCACATCAGTGTATTGACTTATTAGTATATTTTTTTTTAAAAGGGGGGACAACAAGGACGAACACATCACTGGATATCCTCGACTGACAAAGAAAATTCCGTACAAAAGTTCCAGGTATGATACCCTAAAGGTGTGTGTGTGTGTGTGTGTGTATATACTGGATGCATTATTTAATTTCGCCAAAACAGTTTATAATTTTGTGTCGAAGCTTAATTCAGATCACCAAGCCGGCCATATAGATATGGTAACGAAACTGTACACCACTGAAGATTTTAGCTAACGTTAGGTAACTCCCGTTTCCCACGCAAAGGAATGAGAGAGAACCTGTTCCTGCTTGTCCGAGTTCAGGACCTGTTACAGCTATCTCAGTTAGCTCGTTAGCTAATCATTTTGCCTGGCAATGATTCTTGTTTATTAGATATTTGTGGCCAAAATCCGTCAAATAAGTTATATTTTTGTTGTTTCGTCGGCGAAAGAAAATTCAGAAGATATGCAAATAAACCGTTAGCGAAAAAACCAAAGAGGATTAACTCAGCCATATAACTTCAATTGCTAGCAAGGTGGCTAACTAACTACACCGAGACGAAATCGGTTCCTGTGTTTGGTAAAAAAAAAAAGACGCAAGGTGTGTTGAGTAACGCAGGTAGTCAAACTTTTAGCAACAGAGAAGCTCATTTAAGTAACGTTAAGTTTACTGTTGCGACAAGTGGCAGGTATAGTTATGACGTTGACTAGAGGCATTTCAAGTTTTTTCCTCAGTTCGTTCGGTTTGGAAACTAGCTTGTTTACAGTACGCGTCGTTCATCTAGTCTTGAAAACCGTGTTGAAATAATATTTAAACATTAAAAAAATATTTTACGTCCAGAGCGTTTTACGCTTCGCACGGTTTCTAGGTGGTGCTTCATTTGATTAGATATGGTCTAAGTTTAAAAATTGTAATTTTTGTTTCCGGTGTTTGAGAACAGCAGCTGTAGTTGTCAACAATACTAACTGATCTGTCTGCGAATATAAACTGATATTTAGCGCTTCTCTACAGCTGAGTCAAACATCAGTATTTGCAGAATAATAGTTTCCAGCTATCTAAATCTTTAAAGCAACTTTGTGTTAATAATAAATAACAGGCGAAAGACCATATCCAGGAATGCACTGTGATTGAAAGACTGTGAAGGAATACCTACAGTTGTATTTAAGTACATTGTAAGCATCATAAATAAAACCGACACTTTAACCGGGACACCTGCTGTAGAACTGCCGTTTCACGACCCTGCCCAACCAGCCAGTCATGTGTCAGCAGAAAATGTGATGTCTTGCTTTATGTTGGGACCCAACATTACTTATAACAGGCATGAACCCCAACTGAAAAAGTGCTCCTGAATGGGAATTATGACATTGTGATAGCATTTAGCATTGTAATACGACTTGGAAACAGCATTAGACAGTGGCATCGTTGTTGATCCGTTATCATTCAAATGAGGATGGGTTCCCTGTTGAGTCGAGTTCCTTTGCCACGGCCACTCTCATCAAGCATGATCATTTTGATTCATACACATCTCTCACATTTCTGTAATTTTTATTTGGTTGTGTAAAGCTCTATTGTCATAGCACTATACAAATGAAATTGAATTGAATTGACGCTTTTGGTGGGTGGGGGTGATTTATAGAAGCTGTATGTGGATGATTTTATGAATTATATGGCGGCCACATGATTAACTGACAATTAATTGAATGAGTATTGCTATCAGTTTTTTGTTAGAGTTTCTTTTAAGTGGCTACTGAGTGTTTAATGCTCACTATATGTACTTCATGGTCACAGTGCAGTCCTAGATTTTTTCTTTTGTTTCGTGCCAGAGTAATGGTTTTCTGCAACCAAAGTACCTGCTGTGGTACTTTGCTGACAGATTATTATTATTATTATTATTATTATTATTAAAAACGCTATTTTAGTAAAAAATCATGTAAATGAAAAATCAATTCACCTTGTAAAAAAAGGCTCTAAAATCAGTGCAAAAATCACTCCATAGTGTATGATGGAGTTTGTGGAGTAGACACACTGAAAAAACCCACTTTTGGACTACTTTGGAAAAATGCTTGCCCAGGAGAAGTGGTGTACCATTGCACCTCTACTTCACAATTTCTCCAGGAATTGTATCTAGTTAATAATAGATTGTTTTAAACGTTTAGGTGGTGGGAAACATTTATATTGCAATGAGTTGTGTGCATCACCTAGAAAAAAAACATTGACCTAAAACTGCTGAGTGCGTATTATTAAAACTGTTGAATGCATTTGTAATAACATATCTCAAGAATAATGTGCTGTGACATCAAAGAAATATGTGAGAAATGAGTGTCTGTTTAAGTCTGAGTAAGAAAATGGAGATCAAAGTATGCATGTTATTTAAAAAAGAATAGGCTGATCTCTCTATGTTTGTCTGTGACAAAGAGGGAGAGGCTCAGTGTATGAATGGTAATATACACTTGGCAAAGACTTCAGATGTCATATATGCTGTAGCTTAGCATATTTTGCCATTTAATAACCAGATATTCAGGCATGAACATTCTCATGATTTTATGGAGTTCTGGTGGGTCACTGGATAAGTTCCTGGGCTATGAGATTAGATTCAACTTTGCCATTGTACATATTTACAAGTCAACGAAATGCAGTTAGCATCTAACCAGAAGTGTAAGTTAGCAGTGCAATATAAACATGTATACAGATCTATAAAACAATACAGGAGAAAAATAAAGACTATATATAAATTGGATTTACAGAAAAAAAATTTATTACACAGTGTAAAGTGAGGAGAGATTAATAAATTAATGTACAGAATAATTGTAAATTTACAGAAATGTCTAAATATAAATATGTGAAATAAAGATGTACAGAAACTATATATAGGTGCATTTACAGTATGTGCAATAGTATGAATATGCATATGAATAAATATGAATAACTTAACACTATTGATCAGAAGGTTCATGGCCCAGTCCTTCTTAGCTGCCATGGTTTGGTTCTTGACCCTCTTTTCTCCAAGAAAGTCATATCAAGATTGACTCCAGCTGTATTTAACCTGTAAACAAAATAAAATTTTGCAGATATTCAGTGGAGTGAGAGGAGCACAAACACAGGACAGTGCACACTGCCTTAACAGCACAACATATATAATTGTTATCTATTAACTGTGATAGCAGGCTGTTACTGTAGTTGCAGTGACAAAGTCACTAAAGTAAAGTGTTCAATGGCAACAAATCACCTTTAGATATGATTGCAGCACAAAATGTGGTAGCCAGGTCATGTGTGACTTCATGTTCCCAGACCCACTTTTTCACAATTTGAGTCCTGTAACAAGCCTGTGCCATCAGGGAAGAAAAAAGTCAATTAATGTAATACCCTGGAGCCTAGAAAAGACCAACTGAAGGAACCCCAGATCATAAAACTGCCTCCAGACAGTGTACCACTTGTACAGTGGCCACTATGCATGATGGGTGCATTGCCTCATGCACTTTCCTTCAATTCAATTTTATTTGTATAGCGCTTTTAACAATTGTCATCATCGCAAAGCAGCTTTACACAATCAAAATAATTATTTAAGTTTGTATGAAATGTGAATGTGTATGAATCAAAATGGTCATTTAGTCCGATAGTCCCTGATGAGCAAGCCGAGGGCAACAGTTGCAAGGAAAAACTCCCTGAGATGGCAATAGGAAGAAACCTTGAGAGGAACCGGACTCAACAGGGAACCCATCCTCATCTGGGTGAAACAGAAAGCAGGAATTGATCTACATTCATACTGTGTGTTAGGTGGCAGGCAGTTCAGTATAACAGTTGTTAACAGATGTTAATTGATGTTAATATGGAGTCCAGGTAATTATTGGAGGCACAGGTAGACTTGTAGGAAATTCCAGCCCTGAACTATTGAGCGACTGTAGCCAAGTCCGCAGAGAAACAGCTGTCAACATCAGTCGAGGCCAGAACCGTCTTCATAGTAGAGTGAAACCATCCCCAGACATCAGACGAACCCAAAGAGACACTCGGGACATCCATGTGACGGGATCTCCAACCAGAAGCAGGGTACCAGGATGAGTCAGGCAGGTCCAGAGGACAGAAGGAGTCTGGAGTTCAGGAACGACATGGCAGCTCAGGAACGACATGTGTAGCTCGACAGAGAGAGGGAAAGAGAGAGGGGGGAGAGCAGAAGAGGAGAGATAACAGTTAGGTATGGTCACAGTCACATAATGTATAAGGTGAATGTATATTTAGTTTAGAGTGAAAGCAGGGATTCCAGCAGGACTAACTATAACAGCGTAACTAAAAGAGAGAGCCAGAAGGAAACACAGACATGAGGGCTCCCTGAGGTGTAAAGCAACCAATCACCTCCCCGTCAACAAACAACCTGAGTGATCAATGAGAGTGGGGAAGACAGCATCTAAACATACCAGTTCACTATAATAATCTACGTCCATGAGTCCCCCAGATCTGCTCTTTCACCTAAGGCAAATCTATTTACAAAATGCTTGGTTAAATAAATAGGATTTTAGCCTAGACTTAAACACTGAGACTATGTCTGAGTCCCGAACACTATTTGGAAGTCTATTCCATAACTTTGGGGCTTTGTAAAAAAAAAAAAAAAAAAAAAAAAAGCTCTGCCCCATGCTTTAGTTTTTATAATACATGGCACTGACAAGCAGCCTGCATCCTTTGATCGAAGTAGGCGTGGTGGATCATAAGACACTAACAGTTCACTCCATTTAATACTTTATATGTCAAAAGTAGTATTTTAAAATCAATGCGAAATTTCACAGGGAGCCAATGAAGTGAATATAAGATAGGGGTGATGTGCTCGTACCTTCTGGTTCTAGTGAAGACTCTGGCTGCTGCATTCTGAACTTATTGAAACTTGTTTATGCACTTAGTTGAACAACCAGACAGTAAAGCATTGCAATAGTTCAACCTTGAGGTGATAAAAGCATGAACTAGTTTTTCTGCATCGTTTAGTGACAATATATTCCTTAACTTGGCAATATTTCTGGGATGAAAAAATGCTATCCTGGTGATATTGTCTACATGAGCTTCAAATGAAAGACTAGAATCTATAATTACACTTTCCTTTTCACCCTGATGCACCCAGGACTCTGGAACAGGGTAAATCTGAACTCATCAGATCACATGATCTTTTTAAAAATTGCTTTTTTTTATTTTTCCAAATCCAACCTTTATGTTCCCAAGCAAACTAAAGCTTTTTTTCTGATTCTCATTAACAAGTGATTTTCTTATGGCCACTTTTCTAATCCTGCGAGTTCTCATCACATTGTGTTTATATGGAAATGCTCTTACATTCGCTATAAACACAACATTATTTTTTGCTTTTTATGTTTTCTACCATGCAACTTGATCCCCATTCATGATTTATAAATTTTTTTTGACCACATTTCTTCCACAAAGTTGACGGTTCAGCGCTATCCTTCCAGGTTTTGATAATGCATTGAAGGGTTAACAGTAATTTCCTTAGTTGTTTTCTTTGCTTGGGGCAGCCCAATACTTTGACCCTTCTAAAATGGCAACTTAAATTTTTTTGGGCCAGGTACTTTGTAATATGCAAATGTGCTATCATGGATGTTTGCCGGTTTAAATTATTCTGGTGCTAGAAGTAGAGTTCACTCTAATAGTACAAGCTGTAACGGGTTTGACACATGGGTGGCACCACAAAAACAGACACAAGGTGAGGTCTTATGAAAAAGGGAAAATTTTATTTGGAATAATGGGGGAAGAAAAGGGTTAAAAGGAGAGAGGAAGAGAAAAGGGAAGGAAAAGTGGCATGCGGGCACAGGCTGGTGAGCGGTGGCGGCGGCAGAGTAGGAGCGAGGGCCTGGGTAGAGAGCAGCTTGTCATTGGTCTCCTCTTGTGGGATGGCTGGACTGACCCCTCCTAGGTCTCTCTTGGGCGCGGCCTCAGACGGGAGTCTTTTGTTCGTCGGCTGGGGGCTTTCCCCCGGTTGGCAACGGGGGCCTTGAGATGTATCTCCTGGTGGCCTTTTCCTCCTCGGCGACAGGGTCAAGAAATCCGTCTCTGTTTAAGAGTTAAAGCGTTGCGGGAGCTCCAACAGTGAGCTTGCGGCTGTCCTCGTTGCGGCTATCAAAGGTGCATTCCACTTCAATTCCAAGTTTTAGCACAACTCAGCTCCGTAGAGATTGGCAGCCCAATAGAACCCGAGCTACACTCTCGGCCATGATTTATAGCATGGGGAGAAGCCCGGGATCCATTAGTGGGGATTGATCACCAGCTGGTGCCTATTTTTGTGGCCCCGCCCCTTTACATACCTTCAGAAGGGGAGCCGGCCTACCTAATGAGCGAGGAGCGATACAAGATTTAGGCGCATACCCATCACAAGCATGACAAAGCATGGCGATCCGCCATGCCAAAAGATGGCCATTTTTAAAAATTTGCTACCTGTCAATATACTGTTACAGTTATTCATTTAGCAGTGGTTCCCCTAGAAGTTTTTCAGCTATGGTGGCAAAAGGGTGATGGAGGATTTGCATATATGCTTTAAAATGTTAATTTAATTAATACAAAACTTGTAAAAATCTATTTATACAAACACTTTTGGTTGCTAATTGCCATGAGTGTATGACAGAGATTGCTTGGGTTAAGTTAATTGGATTAACTTAAAAACACTTTAATACTTGGAAGAACTTTGAGGAAGAAATGTAGTCGAAATACAATTTGAATGATCATGGTCAAAGATTACTGAAACATTTTGTGAAATCAAACTGTTAAAAAAAAAAAAAACAGAAAAAATGGCTATGTTTAATGGCAAAAGTAAAAGCATTTCCACATGCACAATGTGAAGAGAAATTAAGGGATTGAGACTAAAGTAGTGTGTAGAAAACCACTTATCACTGAGGCTAATCAGGAAAAAAGCATAAATATTGGACTTTAGAGCATTGAAAAATGTGGTCTGATCAGTCCAGATTTACCCAGTTCCAGTGTGGTGGGCACGTCTGGGTAAGTAGTTGGTGCTGAAGTGATGCACCGATCATGCCTAGGGCCTACCGTACAAAGCTGTGGGGGCAGTGTTAGGTCAGTTGATGACTTGAATGACCATTTTTTTCCCCCATCAATGGATTTTTTTTTCTTCTCTAAAGGTACAGGTATATTTCAAGATGACAATGCCTGGATTCTTTAGGCTCAAATTGTGAAAGAGTGGTTCAGGGAGCATGAAACATGTTTCACACATGAAACAATTTTCACACATGGATTGCCCCCCACAAAGTTCAGCCCTAAATCCCATTGAGAATCTTTGGGATGTGCTGGAGAAGACTTTACACAGCAGTAAGAATCTATCAACATTAATATATAAACTTGGAGAGAAACTAATGTTGACATTGCATAAGCTTATTGAAATAATGCAACCGAGAATGCATGCTGTAATCAAAGCAAAGGGTGTCCAATGAAAAATCAGAACATGTGACTTTTTTTTTTGCTTGGGCTGTGTATAATAGAAACCAAAGCAAAATTACCTAAAACGTGATATGTTTAGACTTTACATATAGCAGTGATTTAAAGGTGGCTTATGAGGTCATTTTCCTATCCAACTGGTTCATACCAAAGTCAGCAACTTTGAATATTAAGCAACTATCGAATGCCCATCCAACTTTATTGCAGTGAGCTGAAGCCTGTAATTAATATTTTCCCCAAGGTAGATTTAGCTTAGAGAGCTGAAAAACACATCTGGATGAAGAATTCTACACTGTATTCTTTTTTTTGTTTTGTTTTTTTTTCTTCATATATAACATACAGAACCTTACAAAAGTTCCAACAATTTATAAAAAATTACTATAATAAGAAAAAAGGAAAAAAAAAAAAAAACATAAATACCAGCAACAGTTAAATAAAAATAATACTGTGAAGCACCACAGGGTAATCAGGGTTACTGTTTAAACATAAGAAATAAAATTCTCCCATATAACACGAGAAGTAAATATAACATAAGAAATAAAATTCTCCCAGATTACTATGATCTCCATTCATTTTAGCTCCAACATTTCATATGATGCATTCTTAATCATGAATTCAATCCACAGTTTAAGTGTAGACCATTGAGTATCTTTCCATAACCTCAATATCATACGTACTGCTGTAATTATACCAACAGTTATGAGGGAGAATTCCTTATTAGTAGTATGTGGAATCTCAGATTTATCTCCTGAAAGACATATCCTGGGTGAAAATGGGATATTAAATCCCAGGCATCTACCCAGATGTCTTAACACAGATTTCCAAAAAGGTTTAATCTTTGTACATTCCCATAAAGCATGAAAGCATGTGCCATGTGTGCTATCTCTAGTTCACATTTCCAGCATTTATTGTCATTCAGACAGCCCATGCTAAAAAGTCGAACTGGAGTGTAATAATACCAATGTAATACTTAAAACTGGATAAATTTACCTCATGCTTCTTTTATATATCTTCCACTATGGGAAAGAATCTTGTTCCAAGTTTCTGTTTCTACTGTATATCACTATAAATGTCTCTTTGTAGTGGCGGATTTAGCAATTCACTCTGTTTGTCTGTCTTCTTCTTCTGTCCCTTTAGTACTTTTTTATGTACTGTATTGCTCCTGCTCCTTGACTACTTTCTTTTTCTCCTTCCAATCCTTTTAATGCATTTGACTGTTTCTCTTCGTCATCACTATTTTACTTTCCTCGTTTTTTTTGTATCCCTGCGTTCACACCGAACGTGGCGAGGGTGTCAAATTTCCGCTCTTCACCGCTCTGACATAGATTGAATGTCTTTGTTGTATTTAAAGGGGCCGCAAAGCAATCAAGCTTGTTGATCTTGTGTTCATTTGTATGGTGTGGCTTCTGTTCATTGTGAATTGCTAGTCTAATTGAATATTTTTTAATTTTATTATTTTATTATCTTTCCTATTATTATAACATTATTATTATCACTTACTAGACTTTGTCTTTGATTAAAATAACATTAATTTTAATTACAAACTCTCCTAGGCTATTTAAAGTACAAGTTTAATGCAACGAGTATTTCGCTTGTGAACTAATGTAGCCGGACCAAAAGTTACAGGACTGCGTTCCTCGGAATCCTCTCAAGCGAAGGACCTCTACTTTTAACTGGTTGCCGCTCAACCGCGTCATAGCTCATTACCATAAAGTTGAGCTGATTTCTACTCCCTTCGCCGCTCTTGCCACGCCGCCCTTCGCCGCGGTCACATTGCCGCGCTCACATTGAAAATGAATTCGCCTCAAATGTTATTTTTATGTCTTCCCTTCTATTCTCCACTTTTGGCACTGTATTTCTCTAGCTTTTATTCTTTTTCCCTGTTTTTTTTTATTATTTGCTTTTTTTTTTTTTAATAGCTTAGTCTTTCTTCATCAAATGAGCTTTAGTGGGTGAGAAAACCATGAATACTGGGGTGTTGGATTAAGAATTATATGTTAATTAAATAATGTTAATAAAAAAATATTTTAAATAATTAGTCTTATTGTGTGCATGACTGGGGTGACTAGTGTAGGCCAAGACACTAAAATCTGTCCTTGCAAGCTTTGGCTGCAACAAACTTTATTACTGACTCCATATCCAGTGATTTTCTGACTTTGTGCTCAATGGAGAGAATAGCACATGCAGACAGCCTCTCTTGTGTCATTGTTGACTTGAGGTGACTTGTGACTATACACAGGTGTGAAAATTGTGTTACCTTTGCCAAAGATCCTATTAATTGTCTGTTCTCCTCTCGTTATTTCCGTGCACCACTTGGGTAACATCGTTTCATGGCTGTAGATGGAAGTCTTCTGCTCCTCAATCAAACTGCAGTGAGTAGCTTTCCGCTTTCATCACATGGAATGTACCATTGTAGTGGGTGTTTGGGGGGGGAGACTTAAACGCTACAATGCAACTCACATGGCGTAATGGTATTCTAATACTATTTCAGCGAGTGGATTTTAATTATTTTTAAATGTTGGACGTAAATGCTGGCTAAAACTACTTAGTTAGGCCTACTTTTGCCTAATGGTAACGCCGCCTCTGTCTCTTTGCCAAATCAATCTTATGTTTTCAAAGTTTTTATCATCAATCTTTGAACAGAGCTGATAAAATGTAGATGTCTTTTGAAGGTACCTTGGGAGTTTCCAGTGTTTCCAAAAATATTCTTATGTGGCATGGAGACCTTTTGTTTTTAAGCAGTGTCTGATTTGTAAATTTTTCCAGAAATGTTCCTGTCATTCTAAGTTAAATTTTTCTTTTAAATTATTATAAGACAAGAGTTTACCATTACTAAATAAATCATTTAAAGTGCATATACTGCTTCTAAACCATCATCCCCAAAACAACGGCTTTTTCCCAATTTTAACAAAAGGGTTATTCCATATTGAAGAGTAGTACTGAGATAAATGAGAGATTTGACACTTTTTGTGAACAATTTTCCAAAGCTCTTTAGAATGAAGCAGTATTTTGTTGGGCTGATGCTTTAAATTCACATCTGTAATTTGTGAGAAAGCTTCTATTGGTCAGCAAGGGGAGGTGAGTTGTGTTTCTATTAATATCCAGTTTAAATCTGTATTTAAATGCTCTTCCCCCCCAGTGTTTAGCAAGTGTAGACATTTCAAATGCTATTTTATAGGGTTCTACATTTGGTAAAGCTAACCCCCAACCCCCACCCCCCGTATCTCTAGGAAGAAACCTTGCCGTAAAAAGTTGTTAATCATAGTATTAAACTCTTTATAATATTTAATTAAACTGAGGCACTACCGTCATTTTAATTAAGTTAATCTTTCCCCATAAAGTTAAATATAGTTTTTTCCAACTATCTAATTTTGCCTGTATTTTCTGCAATAAGGTATATTGTGTAGTAAAATAGTATATTTTCTAAATTAGGGCTTAAGTGAATACCCAGATATCTAATTCCTTTTGGCATCCATTTGAATTTGAATGTTTTAACTGAGGAAGAGAAATATGTTCCGGAGATTGGCATAGTCTCTGATTTATGCCAGTTAATTTTAATCTTTAGAATAAGATTCCATTATATTAAGAAGTACTGGTAATGAACTCGCTGGGTCCTTAATTAAGAGCAATATGTCATTGGCATATAACAATAATTTGTGTTCTCTCCCCCCTGAAAATATGCCTTTAACTTGTCGGTTTTCTCTTATCATTGAAGCAAGCGGTTCTAAAACCAAGAGTAGACCTTATTCCATTAGTTATCACAGCTGCTTTGGGATTGGAGTAAAGAATTTTGACCCATTTCACAAAACCTGAACCAAAACCATATTTGTCTAGTGCTGCAAAAAGAAAGCCCCACTCCACCCTATCAAAGCCTTTCTCCGCATCGAGTGATATTGCAGGAACAGGGTCTAGTTTAGAATGATTCATTCAGATAAGGTGCAATAACCTCCTCATATTATCAGTCGAGGATCTATTTTTAATGAATCCCACCTGATCTTTGTGTGTAATTTTGGATAAAATACCTTCTAATCTTGTGGCCAACAATTTAGTTAAAACTTTAAAATCTGCATTTAATAAACTTATTGGATGATAATTAGCAGAATTTCTTGTCTTTTCCTGATTTTGGTATGAGTGATATAAGGGCTTCCTTAAAACTGTCAGGTAACATATTGTTCTCCAATATCTCTGAATATACCTGTCAGTATTGGGGTCAACTCATCAACAAATTTTTTGTAATATTCTACTGGAAATTCCTCAGGACCTGGCGATTTTCCGGATTTCACCTCTTCTTGAGTCATTGATGCTTACGTTACGTTAAGTTACGTTAATCGTCAGGTAAAGTGGGTAATATGACTTTGGCTATAAAATCTTTTTGACTATTGATGGGTTCTGATGTATAAAGTTTTGAATAAAACTAGTTAAAAACCCTGTTAATTTCTTTGTTGGAGGTGTGCACCTTATTTCCTTGTTTAATTGCAGGTATGATATGAGATGCATCATATTGCTTTATCTGCCTAGCAAGAAGTTTCCCTGCTTTTTCCCCGCTCTCATAATACTTGGTTTTTAATCTAAATAGTGCATATTCTGCTTTTTTGTCAAAGAATTCGTGTAAATCAAATTTTAGCTGACAAAACTATTTAAATTTTGAATATGTAAAACCCTGCACCAATTCCTTTTCTAAATCACTGATTTGTTTTTTCAAAGATTTCAACTTTTTAAAACCTTCTTTTTTCTTTTTACTGGCATAAGTGATACATTTTCCTCTGAAATACGCTTTAGAAGCATCCCATACTGTTGCTAATCTTGAAGTTGACCCAACATTGCACAATGACAAAGATGTTTTTTGAACTCAATGAGTTTACGAAGACGTTATCCTCAAGCGTAAAAATATTTAGTCTCCACCTCCCTTTTTTTCAGACTTCACCTTCATTCCTAGTTTTGACTCCACCTGAGCATGATCTGTCAATGATATAGCTCCAATCATACAATCAGCGACCAAATCAATTAACGAGTTGGAGATCAAAACTTAATCAATTATTGTGAAGGTCTTGTGACTTTATCATGGGTTAACCAGACTCAAGATGTCCGTTAGTCCATTGTCATCGTTCACAGTGTGGATAGCAGTCCTATCTCTACTGCTTTGCCTGATGTTGCCTTGACTCCTATCCAAAGTACCATCCATAGTTTGATTAAAATCACCTCTAAGTATGACATATCCCTCCATATTGGCTAAAATCTTGTTTACCGAATGAGAAAATTCAGGCCCCTCCTTATTTGGTGCATATATATTACACATCACTACTTGAAAATCATTGAGCTATTCCTCTATACAGAGCAGATGACCCTCCTTGTCTTTATGTTGATTAATTAATACAAAATTTATTTTCTTCCTTACTAGAATGGCTACTTCATTCTTCATGCTGGATACCGAATTGTGAAAGACATGCCCAACTAAATCACGTCTCAGTTTCAAAGCTTCTTTTTCATCTCTAAAATGTTTCTTGCACAAAGAAATATTTTCCATAATATATACATTTTCCCATTTATATTCCAAGTTATAATATTTACAAATTGTCTATCCATCAAACATTAATAAAAGAAATACTTTGCACTTGTTGTGCTCCAATTTAACTTCCTGTTATGATCCAAAAAGATAAATAAAATAGACATTCAGCATATAAACTGGTATTATATCTAATAAAGTCTAAGTAACTTCTTATAGAAAACCAACAGTCTGACTTCCAACATTCTTGTGAACAATACAAATGTGAGAACACAAATGTGAGGACACAAAAACCACTTCGGAATAAAGAGAAAAACAAAAACGACAAAAAAAAGAAACTGAAAAACACTGCCCAAAAGGGACAGTGATCCCATTTCTTCGTCATACTGGTCTGTGATGCTCGTCACTCTGAGAATGGTGACCCGGGCGTCTGTCTTCCAAACATTCCTTGCTTCGTCTTACAAGTTTCAGTGATTTACTCATCTCTGTTTAGCTGGATGTGCTTCTTTAAGTATCCTTCTGCTTCGATATGATTCGTGAAGCTTTTTCCCCCTTCCAAGTGAACTTAAGTACTTCTGGCTGAGCCAGGGTGTGACGAACGCCGCCGTCCCCCAGCAGTTTCTTTGCCGTAGAGAATTTTTTCCTCTTCGTTGCTCTCTCCCTCGACATATCCTCAAAGGAGGACTGCTTGCATTCCTCCCAATCCAACTCTTTTCTTTTTTTTTCTTTTTAGCTTCTGCCAGGTCTTTCTCTCTTGCATCTTATCGCAGAAATTTCAGCAGCACGACCCGGGGATATTGATCATCGCTGGGCTTAGGTCCGAAGCTCAAGTGGCTCTGTTCAATCTCGAACTCTGGTTCTTTCAACCCGCGGCATTCTGACAGGATCTTTAATACGTACGCGTTCATTTTGTTCATTTTTCAAGAGATTGTTCACAAGGGTTCGCCGTCCTCTTGGTGTCACCCGTCAAATGGTTCGATACATCTTCCACGTGCAAAATGTGATTCTCCGCCTCATCAAGTCTGGCCTGTACGGTGCTAATTGCATGTTTAAGTTCTATAGTTGTAGCTTTAATAGTGATCACATCATTTGCTACTGTAATGTAGCATTCATTTTACTTCTCTCAGTAAAAAGATCTTTTAGGTTCGGGTTTGAATTACTTGACTCTGGTGACGGGGAGTCGTTAGCTTCTGGGCTAGTTCTTTTTAGGCGTGTTTGTACTCCTCAAATTTGTGGCTTGGAAGTTGCCATAGTGTCGATTGTTGTTTACTTCGAGTTGACGTTAAATAAACTATCAAGAGTTAGTTAAGTTTGCAAAGAAAAGGTGAAGGTTCAACTCAAGGATCGGAATGGGGAATAAAAGTGACTAACGTGGTATGATTGTTGGTATCAGATGGGCTGGTTGGAGTATTTCTGAAACTGCTGATATACTGGGAGTTTCATGCACAACCTTTTACTAGGATTTACGAAGAATGGTCAGAAAAAGAGAAAATCCAATGCATTTCTGAACACACAACACATTGAATCATAAAGCAAATTGGTTAAAATTAGCTCAAATTTAGGCAGTTTTGAGGGCAAAAGGGTATTAGCACTATGGGCAAAAAGGTACTAGCTAGTACTTGCAAGTTGTACATAACATAGTGGCTAGTGAGTGTACAGTATATAATGTGAAATGTGGGATTAAATACAAATAGAAAATAAATATGTGGAAATGAATCAAATCGGTCGGATCTAGCCGCGCCATTGGTGAGTTGCTATACCCCATACTACCCAGCCACTGCATGCAGTCCCAGTTCCAAGCCTGGATAAAATTCGAGTTGTGTCAGGAAGGGCATCCCCGTGTAAAACCTGTGCCAAGTTGTTGTGCTGATTGATGGATCTATATAAACTTGCATTTTACTTTAAGTTATTTAACACACACAAACACATGAACAAGGTCTTAATTTTATATTGCAAAACACATTTTCCATAGGAAATAATGTAAAAAGAATATTTATTTATGTAGATAAAATATTACCCATGTTACCAATTTCCAACACTATAATCATATTTTTGCATATAAAAACAATCAAAACATTTAGAAAAGACATGTAATTGAAGTAAAATATTAAATAAATAAATATTAAACCCCACTAAACCTGAATTTATGATTCGTCTTGGCACTGGCTGCTTTAAAAACAAATGAGTCTCCTTTTTCTTCTTGCTACTGTTCTTCTTGCACAAGATACCAATCTTGGTATGCCAAAGTACCACTGTGTGCGCGTGCGTGCGTGCGTGCGTGTATGTCTGTAGCCTGTCAGCATGTCAAAGCAATCCAAATAAGTGTCTTAAAAATACATATAGTACATGTCAAATTAATTATAAGCAGCAAGCATGTTTTGTGCTTGGTTTATATTATACAAACATAATTTTAATTTTTTAAGTTACATAAGTTATTTGTGTAAATTATTAGAACACAAATTTGTACTGTTAGTAATTATCATACGTGTTGATGGCCTCACCAAATCAACACTACCCTGTAATATGCTCACATAAATTACCAACCAAACGTCATTAGGTTGTGCAAGAAATAAATAACCAAAGATGTTTGCGCATTCATTAAACCTACATCATCTTCTTGCCACCATGCCTGATGGTTTTCTAGGGGTAAAAACTGGTGAGGTAGCAGTTTAAGTATTTTGGCTGCCCAGTGAATAAGCTTTTGCAGAGTCTGGTGGTTGGCATGATTGTGAAAAGTTCATGTGAGTATTGAGAGGGTCATCCACAGTGCGGATGAAGGGCTTGTTGCAGGAGGTGGTGTTAGTAAGTATAGAGACCCTGACTCTTTAAGAGGTGCCCAACATAGCCCCAGTGAATTATAATGGAGATTTTGGAGCGTAACTAGTACTGTATCGTTTGTCATACACCTATAAAAGATGTCAAATCGTGCAGCTTATTCGGGATTGCGGTGCCAAGACTTTTTGAGGGGGTGGGCAGTAAATTGACAAGTAATGGCAATTAATCTCCCCCAAAAAATCCCACAGACTTAACATTGAGACCAATTTTGACTGATTAAAGCGCAGAGTGAGAATTTGGTAGGAATCTCAAAGTTACCACATTTGAAGAGGCTTGCAAGCTGTTTTGGAACATATCCCGCAGGATGGTATAGGTTTTACCCCCGGGGGGCAAGAGGCACCCGATTTGCCCCACTGACTTATAATGTGGATTTTGTCTTTTATCTATTCCTGTACCGTTCGGCGTAGATGCATGAAAGAGGTGGCAAATTGTGCGGCTCATTTGGGAATGAGGTGGTATGACTCCTGTGAAGAGGTGGAGGGTAATTGTATCACCCTAAAATCCCCATAGGTTTACTATTGAGAAAAGTTTTGACGGACTAGCGAGAATTTCGTAGTAGGATAAAATTTACCACAATTGAAGAGGCTTGCAAGCTATGTCAGAACATAAACCACACAAGGGTATTAGTTTTTAACCCCGTTGCACAACAGGTGCCCAAATTTGCCCGATTGACTTATAATTTGGTGCATGACTTGTCCTATTCCATTTGTCGTAGACCCATGAAAGAGGTGTCATAACCTTCGGCTTATTCGGGAATGGGGGGCTGTCATGACTTTTCCAATGGGTGAGTGGTAAACTCACCCAGCAAGGGGCAATTAACATACAATGGTAACTTCCATAGGAACTTTGAAACTGAATTTAACTGTGGCCATGCCGCGGCATAAGCCACGCCCCCTAGCACCATCATTAGCATGCTGTTATGCTGTTAGCATGTTGCTAACATGATTAGCATGTCGCTAGCATGATGCTAACTGTATTAGTATTTCATGGATAACATGATTAGCATGTAGCATGTCCAAGCTGAGGTGGTATAATGCTGTCGGGAATATTTTCTTGCCTGGTAATCCCAGTCAATCATTGCTTGATTGTTACAGCCACATAGTACTGCCGCTGACCATGTACATTCATTCAAGAGCACAATCTACTCCTCTTTTAGCGACTACTTCCAGCATAATAGCAGGTTTGATTCCTACTTCTGTTTTCCCATGCTCAGTGGATTTCCCAAAGACCAAAGACATGCAGATTAGGCTAATTGGCATTCCTAAATTGGCCGTAGTGTGTGAATGAAAGTGTGAGTGTGTTTGTATGTGTGTGTGCCCTCTGATGGATTGGCACCCTGTCCAGGGTGTACCCCACCTCAAGCCCTAAGTTTCCTGTGATAGGCCCCCGCGACCCTGAAATACAGGATTAAGCAGTATAGACAATGAGTGAGTAAGTGTTAATATTTCATTAAACGTTTCAGAAAAATTTCTGAAAAAAGACAGAAAAATTTCTGAGACTGGTTTTGGGTCCTCCAATGTATGAAACACAAAGATAGTATAAAGATACAAAGCATGAGTTTTGACCAATGTACAGACAAAACCTTTTTTTTTTTTTTTTAAAGTCGTGCATGAAAGTTAGTACCCTGTCCTTAATTCTATGCCTTTTTTTTTTAAACTCAAACAAGAACACACAACTTTTTTTTTAACCACACCATTGATTATTGAACAAAAATGAAGCCAAAAAAAAAGGGCCAATACTAAGTACCTTCATGGTATAAGAGTTTATAGATCCAACTGTAAGTATAAGATAATTCAATAATTTGGTTACACTAAACAAGGTGTACTAGGAACAAGAAAATGGTAAACAACGTGTATTAAACGGTAACTAAACAAAAGAGGTGCACCAAAACTAACAAAAAAAAAATAATAATAATTACAAAATACATACAACCAGATGATGTGTGAGTGAGTGGAATGATTGTCCAAAGTCTGGGTTATTTATGAACGGGGTGTGTAGTTTAAATGGCCCTGGTAATAATCCGGGAGCACGATACCAGAAATGGCCCTGGTAATAATCCGGGAGCACGATTTTGGAGCTGGAGTGAAGTGGTGAAGCAGACCGGGGGTTATGATCACTGGGGGGGGTGATAAAACAGGATATCCGCCAATGGCATCTCCACAATAATCTTTAAACTCCTAATCAATGTCCACAAAAATGGTGCGCTGTAACTCCTAACACTCTCCTCTGAGCTTCTCCCCGGTGCCCTTTTAACAGGATCTCCTGACCCTGTTATGTCATTGGGATGACCTCGCGATGTGGCTGCGCACTCTCGCGAGACTTCATCCTGGTCTTCAACCAAAACACAGTCTTTGGGACAGACAAACGATATCGGGTGCAATTTTTACATGGCACAGCAGTTTTTTTTTTTTTTTTTACCTTTTTTTGGTAATCTGCTTATAAAAATCCTATATATAAACCTTTTATGTGGCTGTGCTACACATCTTTAGCAGCAATAACTTGAAGTATGGGTGATTCTCCCGAAATCTTGGTTTAAAAAATTTCAAGCATGAAAATGAAAAAAAATTCTTCCTTTTTTTTTTTTCAGACATTAGCAACAAAGTCTGAAGTATTTGTAAACATTAATTTAAAAACTTGACATTTAACACCTTTTTGAACATAATTTCCAAAATAAGTCCTAAAAATTCTCATTACGGCAATACTCTAACATCAACACTGTTAGAAAAGCAAATACATTTTCACATTTTTAAAATGGATTATTAATAGTCTTGCACAGTTACTTGTTCTGAAATAAGTCATTTTCAATGTAACATTTTTTTTATTTCAATAGATTTCTCTCATTACCACAACACCTTCCACAATTTACAACCATTTTTTTACATTTCAATGAAACCTGACATTTTTCAAATGACAAACCTGAAAGAACATCATTTGTAGATCAAAATTTTTTTTTAAGAAAATCATTAAAACAGGAAAAAACAGGGCAACATTTTAATGTGTACCTAAAAAAAACATAAACCATTTTACCATGGAATTAAAAAACTGACCAACAAAGACAAATACAACATTCTGATTTGTCAGAACTTCAAGTTACATATACATTAATTCTTCACAAGCATGCTACACAACAGTTCTACAATGAAAGGGAGGAAAGTGGAACAGTAAGAATAAAGGGTAAAGAGGATATGAAGGTACAGGACTTGGAGTCAACAGTCCAGGGTAATGGAGAGTGTGAAAAAGAGGTAAAGAACCGAGTGCAGGCAGGTTGGAATTGGTGGAGAAAGATGTTGGGAGTTCTGTGTGAAAATATCAGCGAGAATCAAGGGGAAGATGTACAAGACAGTGGTGAGACTGGCCATGCTGTTTGTTTCTTCTTTAGTGACACGGTCTCTAAACCAGAGTTAGAGCTGGAGGTAGCAGAGCTGAAGATATTGAGGTTCTCTTGGGTAGTGACATGGTTGGACAGGATTAGGAATGAGTACATCAGAGGGACAGCTCATGTTGGACTTTTGGAGAACAAAGTTAGGGAGGCTAGATTAAGATGGTTTGGACATGTTCAGAGGAAGTAGGTAGGAGTATATTGGTGTAGGAAGATTTTGGACATGGAGCTGCCAGGCAGGAGGCAAAGAGGAAGGCCAAAGAGGAGATACATGGATGTAATAAATGAGAATATGAAGCTAGTGGGTGCAAGTGGTGGAGCGAGATGATGAATCTTACACTGTAGGGTGTTTTTTTATATTTTTTTACTAGAGTGTTCTTAATAAAGACATTAATGAAGTACATTTTCATAAAAAAAATGTAAATCTAACAATTTTTTAAATTTTGAAAACTTCCTGTTTCAGTAATGAGAATCGACAAGTTGTGTTAACATTTTGACAACAGAATATGTAATATTTAACTGGAGAGACACAGTATAAAGAAATGATCTTATCTGGTAGCCATCTTGAAGTAACTGTCCCATGTGCTGCATCGCTCATAATCAAACTTTATTTACATTCTGTATGTGTGCATGGACATCAGGCATGGACATATCATTTTCCTATTTTTTTTTTCGTTATTATAATTGAATATTCAGCAAATAAATTTTTTCTGTCATCTAAAATAATCTAGTAGAATTTATTTTTCCATAATTTTTTTTCTACATATTTTATATTAATTTAATGTTTAAATTACAACATAACACACATTCAAACACAGCCAAACGCATTGCGGTAGTGATCATTTTAGCAGAAACTGCAGTAAAATAGAAAAATTATTAATTCTCATGTTGAAATGACACACTGTGCAAGGTAGAGGTTTTTTGGGTATTCGCATATGCACAGTTCTCTTAAGGTCCCACGAGAGCATCTCAATTGGGTTGAGATCTGGGCTTTGACTAGGCCATTCCAAAAGCTTGACTCTTTTATTTTTCAAATTCACTGGTGTGCTTTCAATCATTGTCTTGTTGCATGACTCAATTTTGCCCAAGTTTTAGCTGTCAGACAGATGGCCTCACATTTGCCTCTAGCAGTGTGCCACTAGCAATCACCAGTTTGTAGTGTACTCAATGACTGCAAGGTGCCCAGGTCCTATGGCTGCAAAAACAAACCGAAGTCATCAACCCTCTACCACCGTGCTTGACACCGTGCTTGTATGTGGTGTTTCTGTTGAGAAGCTGTTTTTTTTTTTGGACCTTTTTAGCTTTGTATGAAATCATCAGGGTTTTAAATTTAATGCTTTCAGCTACAGGAAGCCAGTGGGAGTGGAGAAGTGGGGTGGTGTGGGAGAGTGTTGAAAAAAGATGTGTAGCTGGATTCTGGATCAGCTGCAGATAGCGAATGGTGGACAATGGCAGACCTGCCAGGAGCGAGTTGCAGTAGTCCAGTCTTGAAATAACAAGTTACTGAACAAGCACTTGAGTAGCCTGTGAAGAAAGAAATGGGTGAATTCTTCCGATTTTGTAAAGGAGAAATCGCCAAGAGTGAGTGAGATTACAAACATGTCCAGATTGTCCCCCCAAGATTGTCCCCCCCAGAGTTACCCCAAGATTGAAGGCAGTGGCTGAAGGAGTGATCTGATTGTTATCCAGGGAGATTACAAGGTATTCACCAGGGAATGAATCACCAGGGATGAACAGCAGTTTACTGAGGGTCTGAGGGAGGAAAGGAAAGAGTAAGTTGCGTGTCATATGCATAACAATGGTACCAAGTGACAAGGTGTAGAAGGAAAACAGAAGAAGACTAAGTACTAAGCCCTGTGGGACACCAGTAGAGAGTCTTTGTGGGGCAGATGTGGATGCCCTCCATGTCACCTCATACGGCCCATCTTCCAGGTAGGAAGCAAACTGCCGTGCCACTCCAAAGCTTGCAAGAACAGACAAGAGAATCCCATGGTTCACTATGTCAAATGAGGCTGAGAGGTCCAGGAGGACGAGGACAGATGATGGCCAGCTGGAGCCTCCTAGTGACTGAAAGGAAGTCTCTGTGGAATGAGATGAGGCTTTTTACTTCTTCTAATTGCACTGTTATGGACTTTTTAACATTTAACATGCTCAATGAGGCCTGTAGGCACTGAGATGTAGCTCTTAGTTTTTTTTTTGTTGTATTTTTCTGAAAATGGCACAGTCGGAAGATCATAACCCTTAAAACCTTTCCCAGATTGATGTGCAGCATCAATCCTTTTCTAAGAACATTTCTTATTGCATTGTGTTAACACACACCAGCAAACTGCCAAAACTTCTGCTTTTATAGAGCTCTGCACACCTGCTGATGATCTGGATCAAGGAATCAAGGACTGATGATTAGCGGCACCAGCTGCAACTTACCCTCTTAAATTCTGTGAATGCAGTAAGGCGAACTTGGTACTGATCACTTTTTTTAAAATTCATATTTGATAAATGAATAATGGCGTAGCGAAAAACATGTTTGTTATAGAAAACAGTCAGACAGTCACAGCGCCTGCAGGACTTCAAAATGTCTTCATACTTTAGCAAAATAATAGATGTGATTCCAACAAAATTAAGTTTTGATGCACCTACTTCTTCATTGTTTTTTCTTTATTTTTATATTTAATTTATATATATATATATATTTTATTAGTATAACATTATACATTAAATACTGAATAAGGTAGCGAACCAAAAAGTGTTATGTTTTATATTTTAGATTGTCCAAAGCTAGCTATTGGTACCAGGTAAGGTATTTTGATCTATTATACAACAGCATATATAAACTGTTAGCTCCAACCGAGTACTCAGATACTCACATTGGTCACCAGCTTGCTTTTGCGCTTGCTCTTATTTATTTATTTTTTTCATTTTTCACGTTTTACTTTTCAAAGATGTGTGTTTTGGTAAAAAAAAAAAATTATTATTTTATTATATAAATTGATATTTCTCCCAAATTCCAAATCAAAATATTGTTACTTAGAACATTTTTTTCAAGAAACTGACAACAAATCAAAATAAAAATACAGTGTTTGACTAATGCAAGGAAAACAAGTGGATATTTATGTTAAACAATATGGTACTAATGTTTTCACTAAAGAATGTTCAGAAATCAGTATTTTGTGGAATAACCCTGATTTGAAATCGCATATTTCATGAATCTTGGCATGCTCTTCACATTGACTTTCACATTGCTATTGAGTAACATTGTCATTTTTGCAACTTAGCATTAGCTACAGACGTCTCCTGATTTAAAATTGGCTCTGAAGTCCTTGTGGTCTCTACCCGTTCTGGGTAATTTGTCAAGTGTAGCCACTCCTCCCTTTGAGCTGTTAACAATGGAAACAAATTCGCAAGGACATGAAAATGGCTCTACAGCGCATTTTGATGCAGCAATACAAGCAATAAGGACATAATAAATCTTTATCACTGAAATCAAGCTGTTCATATCGCCTTTTACAAAGTGAAAGCCAGCTTTGACAATCCTTTTTTTTCTCTCTTTTCAAGTGTTTTTGTAACTGAAATGATATTTTAGCAACCCAGAATAAATGTGTACGTAAATGGTTCTCGTCTCCACAACTGTTGGAGAACCCCCCTCATTTTTGCCGAACGCTGTCAAACAGGTAAGAAGGTGATAAAAAAAAGGACTCCATAAATGGGCCTAAAATCAATAAACACGTTTCGAGAAAAGGGATCTTGCGAGCTGCCGCGGTGAAGTGTGCGGGAAACTATGAAAATTACGTTCATTACCTGTAGCGGGCAGTCGTGTTTCAATCTGAGGTATTGTGTGTCTACTGAAGCCGAAAATGTGTTAATCCCTCTTAGGCGCCCATTGACAGCAAGCGACAGAGCTCATAAACGTGTCGAGTCAAACTGTAAATACTGATTTGTACTTATTCTGCATTTTCTTCTTTCCTTCAATGATGATTCTTTTTTGACTGCACTTTCTCCATTATTATTATTATTATTATTATTATTATTATTATTAGTAGTAGTAGTAGTAGTAGTAGTAGTAGTAGTGCTGTGAATTTATTATTATTATTACTATTATTGTAACGCACCCGCACGTGTGTGCAAAAAGACGAAGTACAACAAAGAACACAAAAGTGTATGACAAGTTAGTCTAAATCAATATTGTTTTATAGTGCATATGCGCTTTAAAAATACACTAAACAATAAACACTGCCTTTTGCAAAGTGAAAGTGAGTTTTTGATCAAAAGGCTGATAATCGTGCGCAGATATGGGCAGATTTATCAATAAAACTGCAGACATACTCCACCAGAAATGTATATGACACAAAAATATATGCGACGCAGAATCCCTGGGCTTTGACTGCGCTTTCTCCATTCATTATTAGTAGTAGTACACTCTAAAAATGCTGGGTTTCTGCATCGTTGGGTTGTTTATGCTGGGTCAAAATTCTGGGTTATTTCGTGTACTTTAAACTCATTGTTGGGTTGGATAATGCTGGGTCAAATGAGATGTAATTGGTCATTTACAAATGAACGCCTGATTGGGTTATTTTGACCCAACAACTAGTTTATTCTTTATTTTCTGGTTTCTCCAAACGGAAGCCTGCAAAATGTCGGAAATATTACTATTATTGTGTCACACAGAGTTAGTTTTAAGAGTTGTTTAAATGAGACTGTATGTGTGTACAGCTCAAAGCATCAATCAGTTATTAAAGATAGCGTCTATTTAAAAATTTGCCCCAACGATTTCCGAGATTTGAGCTCCAGGCAATCCTGCGGTGCTCTGTGCTCATGTAGTCGGCCAACACTGCCTCACCTTGGAGAGAACTTCTGAAAACTACCGCTGGCTGAGATGTCTCTGCTGGTATTAAAATAGCGGATTTATTTTGTGTATTTCTAATATACATATATCAATACACAAATATCTTTTATATAATATGGTTATGTTATAATATATCGCGGCTGTGAGAGGGAAAAAATGGCTGCATTCCATTTGCAATATACCCGGTGTCCTCAAACCCTCGAGTGTGCACTTCCAAGTCAAGTCTGTTCTTTGCGTTTTTGGAATTGAGACATGGCATGACGAACTTTTTGGATTCTTCACTTCTGAAGCGAGGGGTACGCCACTTAAAGCTGGCAGTATTTTATGGTAAGTTAATATTCATTTTTTAAATTTGAAATGTTGAAAATGAGCTTGCTTCAACCACAACTACATGTTCATTCGCTTTTCCACCATTTTTGTTGCACTTTGATATGGGGGTGAGGGGAGTTCATGTTTTTATATTGTGTGCCAATTGTTTTTATGTATTTTATGAGAAATGTGCGTTTGTAGCACACACACACACACACACAATTTTTTTTACTAAATGCAATCTTAAATGTAATTTTAGGTAAATTACTAAGCAATCTTCACCAACGTTGTGTGTGGAAAGTCTGTTGGCATATTTTATAATATTTTAAAGTTGTCAGAAGAAGCACTTGATATATGTTTAATAACAGTCTTAGTGTGTCTTCTGTTTCTGTCTGTTAAAAAAAATAAATTGTTGTGTTATTTTGACCCAGCAGTTGGTTTATTCTTTGGAGAACTTTCTAGATTCTTCACTTCTGACTGGATCATGCTCAGAGCATGCAGTATTTTATGGTAAGTTAATGTGAATTTGTACTTATTTTTTAGTAAGTTGTGGTAGGAGCAAGCATATTTTATTGTTAAAATTAAATGCTTTGATATATTATAAATATATAATATTTTTTTCTTACTCTGTTTGTTATTATAAAAAAAAATTAGAAAGCGTCATGGTTAAGTCGTCGTTTAAAACAAGCTTTTTCTTCATTCTTATGAAATATTTATTATAAGTTGTAAATTCATCACTTAAATATCATATTCATCTAGGATTTGTTGAGAATTTGAAAAGGGGTAAATGTTTTGTATTAAATCCAGATCGAGCGCCGTATCCAGCTATCCCTCACACATTAAACAGTGAGGTAAATTAGTCAGAAATTTGTTCACATCATGTATTTTTGTGTATTCACGAGAGAAAAAACTTTTGCATTAAATCCATACGTAGTTGTATGTCCTTAACAAAAATGCTTGTTATATTGCAACACTAATTGATGGTGTGTAATCCACAGGTGGACAAACATGATGGGAATGATATCTGCAAAATATGGAGATGACTGGAAAATTGTACCATGTTTTGTGCCTTGGGGATGAGACAAGAGGGACCTGACAGACCTTTCCCATTGTTGGAGGCAATGCTATTGATACACTCTATGGTGGAGGCTGTTGATGTTTGTTTTAAAGGGTTTTTTGTCTTTGATGTAAAATACACAAAGCAGTGTATATCAATAATTAATAATATTTAAAAAAGTTAAGTTAAAAAGTTTTTAAAAAAAACTTTAGTTTATCTTATTTTGGTTTTTAATGTAATTTAATGAAATAGTAATAGTTAAATAACTAATAGTTAAAATATTAAGATGGGGAATGTTTGTCATGACAAGATTTGTATTGAAAGCTTCTATATAAAAAAATGTTTAAACATTGTATTAAATGCAAAAAAATGCAGATTTACAGGGGCCTCTTGTTTTTATTGTTTTACAGAGTATGTTCCATTTATTTTATATTTAACAAATGGTTATCTTGGGATTATATGGTTTTGTCTGACATTTTTGGCATATACAATATAAACAATGTAAAAAAAACAATGTGTAAAATTATTTATGTGAAGTTGTGTACATTTTACGTCTTTAAAAAAAAAAAAAAATTCAAATTGAATGTGTCAACCCAGCAAGAGTGTCAATTTTACCCACTAGTTGGGTCAAATAAAATAACCCAGCACTTTAACATTTAACCCAGCTAGAGTGTCAGTTTAATCCACTGGTTGGATCAGATGAACAACCCAGAATTCTGGGTTAAATGGTATAACCTAGCACTTGGGTCAAAACAACCCACAGCGTGTTCTGTCCAATAGTGACCCAGTGGCTGGGTTCTGGTTGGGTTGTTTTTTAACCCAGCAGTTTTTAGAGTGTATTTATGGACAAGTATATTATGTTTTATCTAGAAGCGCTGCAATTGAAGTGCTCCAGACAATCCACAGGTGCTCTAAGCTCATGTATCTGTCCAACCCAGCCACACCTCGTATTTCTGAAAACTACCGCTGGCTCTGCAGTTCTCTGCAGTGGTTAACAGCTGATAAATTTAATTTGGGGTATTTCTAACAGACGATCTACTGTATTTACATTATGTAAAGTTGTGTACATTTTGGGACTTTTTAAAAAAGTACTACTTAATAAAATGGAATGTGTCAACCCAGCAAGAGTATTAATTTACCCATTGGTTGGGTCAAATAAAATAACCAGCACCTAAACATTTAACACAGCAGTTTTTAGAGTGTAACATAAAAAATATTCTGTTTGTAAATTAGCATAAAGAAATCATAGATTATAAAGGTTATGGTAAATAAATTCTCAGACTCCTTCATTGCAGGGATTAAAAAACAGTAACAATGACAATTCTAGCTCAGTGGCACGCACACAACCTCTCGCGAGGGAGCCTTTCCCTGAATTCGCCGTGGGGCTACACCTAAAATAGATGGCGAATTAAACATTATTTATTTCTTTTATCTATTTTATTTTTTGCTGGGGAAATAAATTTCAGGCAGAGATGTCCGCATATTTTGCATATATGCTTAAATATTCCTTTTTATTAATGGACGTGTATTATGTTTGATCTGCATTATTGCGAGACGTTCTGACTTTTTGCCATTTTTATCGATAAATCGCATGCGTTTATCAGCCTTTTGATCAAAACGCTGACTTTTTGTAAAGTGAAAGTTTACGCACACCGATGAACTGCTTTATTTCAGTCATAAATTCACAATCACATTTCAGCTATTATTTCCAGCCATGGTCAAATAATGAATGAAGTAATTATTCAATACTGTGCACAAACAGCAAAAAAACATGATTATTATTATTATTATTATAAAAAGCCAGAAGCACTTCGTGTGCATATAAGAATATTTACTAAAAAAAATATAGATCTTTTTTTGACATTCATGTCTCCTGATGGTGCTCAATGTCGACACATTTTTACGTTTTAACGAAGATATGTTGACATATTCACGAATCAGGACATTCGCATAGTTAACACTATCAGACGCGCACGAACTCTCCGTGCATATACACCTACTGTATAAGGCGCGCGTGGACACACACACACACACACACACACACATACACACACACAATCTCTCCGTTAAGATACACTGTGCAGGGAACAACTGAACAACAGGTCTTCACTTCGTAATATACCTGTCCATAAATAAAAAGGAATATTTTGGCATATACAATATAAACAATGTGTGTGTGTGTGTATATATATATATATATATATATATATATATATATATATATATACTGTATATATAAAATGTCTTCGGATATATTTATTTGTTTTGCCAATTTATGTTTGTTGGATTTTGCAGCAGAGGCAGTGTCATGCAAATCAGCACTTTTTTCTTTTTCAGATGAATATTGGTCCCGGTCTGAAGAGTATGCTTCTAAAACTTTGACCTCTGACATTTAAGGAAGGCATGTCTGACCGCAGCGATCTTGCAGTCGCACCTGGTCAGCCGTACGTTGAGGTGGAGTATGACTATGAGTACAAGTTCAAAGATCGTATGATTACAATCAAGCAAGGTGAACGATATCTTCTGGTAAAAAAGACCAATGAAGACTGGTGGCAAGTCCGTAAGGAGGAGGGCAGTAAGCCTTTTTATGTACCTGCCCAGTATGTCCGGGAAGTTCGGCGAGCCCTCATGCCACCCACCAAACCTCTTCCGCACACTGGAGGTGGTGTTGGAGCAAGAAGAGGATCTGATAAAAAAGTTCTAACTGCCTTGGAGCTCAAACAGTCTGATGAGAGTTTGACCAAGCAAAGTCCTCCTTACTTACCTGTTGGATATCCGCAGGTATTGCATGCACCCAAAGAGGACAATGCAAGTCCAAAAAGCCCCAGGAGACAGGAGACTGAGTCTCCAGTCAGACTCAGAGCGCCACTGAATTTGTTTGAAGAGACAAATGGAGACGGAGAGAAGAAAAGACAAGAATGTGATGGAGAGCGGGAGAAGAAGAAAGAAGGAGGAGGGGATAGGAGGAGGGAAGAACAGTGGACAGGGAATAGAGAGGGGGAAAGAGATGGAGGTTGGGATCGAGATACAGAGATGGAGAGGAAGAGAGAAGGAGAGGTAGAAGATAAATTAAAGGAGCAAAGAAAAGTGAAGTGTGATAGAGAAGGAGAGAAAGCATTGGATATACAGAAGGAGAAGAAGAAAGAAGGAGAGAGAGCAGGAGATGGAGAAAATGAGAGAAAGTTTGATGGAGGGCAACTCAAGACTGCTTCTCCAGAAGAATTTCCCAGAGAGGCAACAAAGAAATATCGTCACGATTTGGAATCTGGGGATGAGCTCAGCAGCAGTTCAACTGAGCAGCTCCAGGTAGGGAGTGCTTTTATATACCTTTTGTTTCAGTGATTTTCAACTTTGTTGCAGGTGTTCCTCCATGTTATTTTTCACTCACAACACAACCTCAGCAAAAGGTTTTACTGGAAAAAACGTTAAGCTGCTGACTTCACACTTAATTGTGAAATGTCAAAGCAGAGGTGTTCATCAGGTTGCTTTTGGTAAATTCCAGTCTTGAAGGAATTCTGACCTGACCTTGAATCTACTCGTTTACACATGCACTGTTATTCCAAATTTACCAGCTACAGCACAGAGCTGGACTGATTCTGCTTGTTCCTTATTTGTTGTATTTTTTCATTTACATTATTTTCTAGTGATCTCATTTGAAATGAGTTGCTGAAATATAAAGATAAAAGCTACATAATCCACAGCAACCCAATGTGAATAAATCGGTTATTGTAGATGAATGAATAAATAAATGAAACTGTCAGAAGTCCCATATGCCCACCTGTGCTTCACATTAACAGGTGCCCGCTTGCCAAGAGCAAGTGGAGTACCTAATGCAGTTGTTCCTGAGATGACAAGAGGAAGAAACCTTGAGAGGCTCAACAGGGAACCCATCCAGATTTGTGTGGTACCGGATTGCGTCACTATATTTAAACCTCCTCTAAAACTTTTCGCTATAAAGTCAATAACTGCAGTTGTATAACAGAAAATGTGTTTTCATGAAGTCCACTTTTTTAAGTTACAAACTCTTAGTTGGGAGAGACTTGAAAAGTAAAAACTAGACTAACAGTATGAGAGACATTAAGCAACTGTAGAGAAAAGTTTTTATTTTAGGCAGAGACTAACCATGTCTCAAGTAATTAGGTGATCCAAAATGAAATATGGTTATAAATTTTGGTTAAAACCCTGATTCCAATCTCTCAGAAATGCTGATCATTAGTGCTTTATAATAATTAAACCAGGAACGTTCTTTCAGGGTGCACATGCGCAAAGCCTCGCAAAACCTCCGTAGATTATATACAGGAAACAGAAATGAGTAGTTACCTTTGAGTCTTTTGGTCCGAATCGTTTGTTCTTTTGTCACGTGACTCCCATAGATGCTATGCAGTGCAGTACACAAGAAACAGAATTCAACGGTTCTCAACGAGTCTTCTAGTCCCGAGTCATTTGTTCTTTTGTCACGTGACTCCCATAGACGCTATGCAGTCTCAATAGATTCAAAAGAGTGAACGACTCAGACTAGAAGATATAAGAGGTGAGCTGCTGTTGGTGAGTCTGTTTATCATAAAATGTCCTTAGCTACACTGTAATATTTTAATTACTGGAACTATAGCCAAAATTTGTGTACGTACACGTGTTGGGGGTCTGTTTATTGAAATTGTAACATTTTAAAAGAAGGAAATGAACTAAATGACTCAAAAAAAGATTTGTTCATTTTGATGAATGAGATTCAAAGAACCAAGTCACTAAAATGATTCAAACTTTCCATCACTAGAAAACCGTGTTAATGTGCTAATTTCTTCTGGTTTTCTTAATCCCAATTTGCTTGCAAATTGCCACAATAATTTCTTTAACAGAGATTTAATCAGCTGTATAAAAACAGAGAGAGAGAGCGTTATGTTTATTGGTAATCCATCGTAATATGGTTTAAATGTCAATGAAGATTTATGCATAGTTTAAATAATGTTTATTATTTATGCATTTCTACTAACGCTTATTAACAAAGTTTAATATCAATAAAAGATAAAGTCCTAAAAGGTATTATTTATAATGGATGGAATGTAACTTATGGTAGGTAGGGTGGATGGAAAATAATTTGTATAATTTCAAGATTTATTTAATTATTCATTTTATTTTATTTATTTATTTATTTATTTATTTATATTTTTTCTTGGATTTTTTCCAGATTTTCTCCCGATATTCTCCCTTATTTAGTCATATTCAATTCCTCCCAGTCACTTGGAGGCTCCCACATTAAGCTATCACGTGTTTCCTCCGAACCACACGAGGTCACCAACGCATCTTAACGAACAGCTCGCTCACGCACCTTTGGGGGCGGCGCAGGACAGTGCTATCCACTCCCTCGGAGTTCACAGACGCCCCTGACTGGCCATAGAGCTGTAATTAATGGGACAGCACTAAGTGCCTCCCATCCCACCTCGCAATTTCCTCTCTCTAGGCCCTCTGCTGGGAGAGGCTACAGCATCACCCGGAGATCGAACCAGCGATGTCTGGATAATAATCTGGATGAATCTTTTCTTTCAGAAAACCTCTGATAACCGGATGGTTGATACCAAATATTATAGTAATAATAAAAATAAGTTATTTATTTAATATTGTCACCATCCATAGTAATGAACTAAATTAGATTTATTTGACTTCTCTCTTATTTTTGTATGCTCAGTCAGCTGGAGTATTACTGCTATACATGGTGAGAATGAGGGAGTGGTTTGAAGAAAGTTGTTAAGAGCAGAAGATCAGTGTAGTTTATAGTTATTGTACAGAGTCTGTTTGATAACTTGTGTTTGTTCAGATGGTGTCAGTTTCGGCCTAACTATGCAAACTATACTATATAGATTTATAACTTTTTAAACTTCAGATAAACTTATGGTGTACGTGCTAAATGCTCACCAGCTGCTTTACGAGGAGGCTGTTTCAACATGCCACTTACCCACTCTGAACTCTCACATTCTTTTCCTCATTGCAGCACATGCATGAACACTGGCAAACTATTTATTTGTTATGCTCAAATAGTGTTAGACAGGAATTACGTTCCATAAAATGTAATACATTTCCATCATCTGTAGTAATTTAGGTTTAATCTGTTTTAATCTATTAGAGATTTGATCTCTAATCTATTTAAAGAAAAAAGCCACAAATACTGTACTGTACATGGTATATTGCTTTTCATTGATCATGACACCTCAGACTGAAGGGTCCTATAAATTGACATCCAGGTGCTCATCAAGGAATCCAGAGGCTTCATTTGCCTCAGTTAAGGTCAATTTTCATGATTCAACAATAAGAAAGAGACTGGGCAAAAATGGCATCCCTTGGAGAGTTCCAAGGCAGACGCCGCTGATGACCAAAAAGTCCACAAAGGCTAAAAAACGTCTTGATTATCCTCAAGACTTTTGGGAAAATACTGTTCCTGACAGAGCAGTGTTCCTGTTAGTGTGTGTGTATGTGAAAGTCATCCCACATCAGCATTAGCAACGCTAGCTGCAGCCTCGAAACGAGCATAGAAGGTGTTCAGCTCGTCTGCCAGAGTCATGTCCGCGTTCGTCATACCGAATGTTGGTGCTTTATAATCCGTTATTATTCTTAGTCCCTGCCACAGGCTCCTAGAGTCACTCTGTTGGAGTTGTGACCCTAGTTTCCTTCCGTAGCGCTGCTTCGCCTCTTTCACCGCCTTCCGGACGTTATATGACGCAGCCTTGTACTGGTCCATGTCCCCCGACGCAAGTCCCGCGTTGTAGGCAGCGGTGCGAGATCTCAGAGCGTCGCGAATGGTTTTATCCACCCACGGCTTCTGATTGGGAAACGTTCTGATGGTCGTTTTCTGTACGGTATCATCCGCTAGTTTCCCGACGAATCCCACAACCGCTTCCATAAACATGTTGACGTCATCGGAGCTGTTCCGGAACTTGTCCCAGTCTGCGTCATCGAGTGCGTCCTGTAGCGCGGCTACCGATTGGTCACATAAACACACTAACGAGAAAACACTGCTCTGTCTGGATTTACTTTTTACTTTTTTCAAGGGTAAAGTGCAGGCAGGTTCGCTCGTGCTTTTTTTTTTTATAATTATGTACGACACCACACCTCAAAATAAGGGGGGGATTAACAAACTGCATGACCTTGGGAATTGTGTAAGATTCTATAAAGCTTATAGACATCTACATGACAGTATATCTAATGTACTGCAGTGTTAAAATACATAAAAGATTTATTTCCATATTAGTATTAGTATGTTATTAATGATTATGATGATAATCTAAATTATTGATGATTACACATTTAAAATTATTATGCCTAATAAAATCCAGGAGTAGTCTTGGCAACTACAGCAAGCTTTTCTAAACCCATGTTATGATGGATATAATCAGTCTTGTAAAAATGTATTTTACATGCAGTTTCTCACAAACTAATTAGGCCTCAGTTAAAAACACATTTATCATTAGAATTTTTGTAACTCTTTTTTTTTCAGTGCATTGGAGATCAACTGTCGAAAAGTAAGAATTGAAATTGAAAAGTAATGTTTTAAAATTATAGAAATTTGACCACTGGTATCAGAAATAAAAGATTTTGGTCTGAAATAACGTTTTTAACCTGGTACCAAAAAAAAAAAAAAAAAAAAAAAAGTTTTTGGTTTCCATAGGTTTCCCATATACAACAACTATACGGAGGTGAATTAGTGAAATTTGAATTGTGTAACTCATCAACTTACATTAAGCCATAAATTTATGCTTAGTTAGGGGTGTGGCTGATTTGAATGATATCTGCATTGCAGGTGTCAAATCGCTAGCTGCCTGCTATGCCTCACTCGACCTAGCTAACTAGCTAATCCGCTAACTGGAATTGGTAAACTTGACTTCTCAGCTGTGTAGACCTTTGGAATTTTGTAGTTTAACTTACTACAGGAAATGTAGAAGTTGACATGGAACAGTGTGTAGAGTATGGATTATGGAGTTTAATTATATGCCCATTTGCCCTTTCATGGATTAATGGAGTAACCCGGGTTTAGCCAGAGGCAACTGCCAGATCCCCCTCAGGTGACCTTCAAATCCTCTCTTCAGAAAATCTATGCGTGATGTCAAACTGGGTTTGTCCAGTTCTTTTTATGCAGTCTAGTTTTTTTTTTTTTTTTTTTTGGATATGATCATACTGTACTGTGTTTTCATGTTAATACAAGGCTCAGTATATGTTCCGATATGTATAGTAGGGAGTCAGTTCCCTCACAATAGAGAGTTTACTAGCACTTCATTATGGGCCCATGTCTTCAGTCTTCGACTGAGAGGATATTTGTCTGCATCCAAATCATTATGGTCTCAATATAGAAGTGCATATGGGTGAGTTATTCTTGGAGTTATAGACATTCTTGGATATGAAGCTGTTTGGTTAGATGTATAAACAACAGTCATAGATTTCAGTAGAAAAAAGCCTCCTAACACACAGTATGACTGCAGATCAATCCCTGCTTTCCATTATCACCCAAATGAGAATGGGGTCCTTGTTGCGTCTGGTTCTTCTCAAGGTTTATTCCTATTGCCATCTCAGCAAATTTTTCCTTGTCACTGTCGTCCTTGGCTTGCTCATCTGGGACAATCTGATAATTTTGATATTTACACATTCACATTTCATACAAACTTCCATAATTCTTATGATTGTGTAAAGCTGTTTTGTGACAATGACAATTGTTAAAAGTGCTATACAAATAAAATTTAATTGAATTAGACACAATCATATGAATCATCGGCTGCTCCGAAAGAATATCTGTATCTAAAATAAAAGAGAAGATTGTTTAATATCACCACATATTGTCACAATTTGCCATGCAGCCTACTTCCTTCGAGTGGACATTTTCTTGTTGGAGAACATTTTGTGAAGCGTATCATTAAAACTAAATGTTGCTGCTGCCTTGGCTGTTTGTCTGAAAAAAAAAATGTAGTTGGGTTTAAACAGGAGTAGAGTCATATAAAACACAGAAGACATGAATCTTTGCCATATACATTTGCAAACAAAAACCGAAATGTAATGGTGAATACACTTTGTTTCTTGTTACTGAGAACACTCAGTAAATTATATCATTTAATTTACGTGTAGAACGTCTATACCAAGGTCACAATTACACTTACAGTAAATCCATGTACATCTATACCAAGGATGAGTGGTTCACACATTTATCGAATGGAAATACTGTAATTTCAAAAAACACTTGGGTAACTGAAATGTGTAACCAAAAGGCACGCGCATTCCTTGTTTCTGAGAACACTCCTAATGGATCCTAGCTGTTTGCTTTAAGCCCACATCTTTTAACCAAGGAGGTCAACACATTCATCCCTGTGATTCCTCCTCAAAGCATGTACATCAAATGTGTATAATTGGCAAGGCATGTCACACCTTGTTACAGAGAACACCCTTAAAAGAAAAGTTTTTTTTAAACATTTATTTCATTATTTATTTATTTTTATCTACAGTGTGTACTACTTTACAAAAGGCAGCTTATACACCAAATATACATTTCAAATGCCTGTCTAAATAAAATGCTTCGTTAAATTACAGATGACATCAAATTGTGTATGACTATGGATACATATACCAAATACTCCCTTAAATTACCAAAGGGAATTTTGAACAGAAAGAAACAAAAAATCTTAAAATATCTTAAAATATCAATTAAATTAAGATTTGTATAAAAGAGAACTAGAACTGAAAAACTGAGCTTCTTAAGTTTAACTGACTTATTTTCTTTAGGTGCATTCTGACATCCTAGATTCGATGGGCATAGAGGCATGGGAAAGTTCACATATGACAACCTTACATGTATCCATTTACAATGCAGTATAAAAGCATTAGATCTTCGTTTTTTTTATTTTTATTTTTTTTAACTAAACTGTTTAACTTTTCCGTTTACTTCTCTTCATTCGGTTTTGTTGGTCAGCTTCCAAGCTTTATTTTCAGTTTTTAAAACCTATATGTTTTCTATGTTTAATCTTGAATTTTATGATGAAATGTATTATTCTGTCTCTTTGGAAGACAAAACCTGACTTACCTGTTTACACAAACCTGCAGGATTTAAAGATCTCTCAGTCATCTTTGCCTCCTATACCCTCATCCTCCCCAATTTCTACACACGCGGACTGGGAGACCCACAAAGATGCAAATGGTAGACACTTCTACTACAACCGCACCACGCAGGAGCGTACTTGGAAACCCCCACGATTACGGGACAACCTTGGGAAGAGGGACGAGAAAAATGTCACTGCCACCATAGAGACTGAGGTACCTTTTACACAAGTCACACATTTACCCCTCACTAATATGTATTGGCAGTTCTGATTAGTTAACACAAACAAATACTGCTACCAAACAGGGAGCCCCTACATAAACCTTTCCTCCGTCATTTCTTATGACCATTTCTGAGCATCCCACACCCCACAACCAGATGCACAACACATCACAACCAGTCATGCTGGTGAAATGCAAATGAAATACATGATGGTATACGTCTTATATTCTTATAGTCTTATATTTTTCTAAAAAAAAAAAAAAAGAAATTTGTGTCTAATTAATATTTTTCTAGGTCTTTTATTTTGTGCATGCAAAGCACTCTAGATCACTTACTGTATGGTCATGGTTACTTAGATAGTACTAACACAAAGATACTGATGATGGAACAAACTTCATATTTCCTTAAAATGTCATTTGTCTTATCCTGTCCTGCATTATTTTATTCCTTTATCGTTTTCTTTTTTCTCATTTTTGTTTTTTGTACCTTTCTCTCTCTTTTTTTTTAAACATACAACTATGTGTAATCAGCATAACAGTGGTAACTTATACCATGTTTACAAATGATGTTACTTAGAAGAAGCATGTATAGAAAAAAATAGCAGTGGTTCGGAACAGAACCCTGAGGAACACCAACTTCTACTTTAATATGTGTAGAAAAGTCACCATATACATGTACAAGGTGAAAACAAGTCAAATTAGACCTGAGCCAAAAGAAGGTCTGTTTTTTTAATTAGGAGATTAATAACTGAGAGGTTTGTTTTAAGCTCTCTTTCCAAGTTGTTTGAAACACTATCAATTGAGTTTGATACCATTTCTAGTTTTTGAGCTGTCTTTTATAGTGTGTGTTTGTGATCATTATACCAGGGTGCTAGTTTTTTCTCTATTATATATTTTTTTATTTGAGCTCCATTATCTAGAGAAGATGTTTGTCATGTTTGAACATGTGTGTGTTATGATTTAGATCTGTATATATGCAGTCATTGTAGGTCTATAAAAAATTAGCAATTTAAAATTTTCAAAGGAATGTAATAATATATATTGTCAATTTTCAGTAACTATGTTACTGAGAGTTTGAACTTGTATATTTCCTTGTATTTATATGGAATTACTTTTATTGAATCTTTATTTGCATGCTGCTGGGCCCTTAATGAACGTAAAACACACCGTTTTATCTCCTTGTCGTGCTTTACATTACTGCTTTTTATTATGGCCACGTTTTGGGAACATATGAGACAAATTGGTTTTAAATTTCTCGCAGTCCATTTTTATAGTTTACTTTCCTTTTTTGGAGTAAATCATTCTCTGTTGCACTTTCATGGCTTTCTTCCATATACTGTATACACAATCTTTTGATCTTTTGACCATCGTTGATTGGCTCTGTTGAGTTATGCGTCCACCTCAAGGGTGGAAAAAACGCTAAATTACTGGTATATTAATTATTCTCATTTATCAGAAAAGCATCAGGGTTGTCACTTGGTCCAAACCGCAGTCTGCCATTTAGTGATTCCTGATCTTCAGTATAAGGGAACATTGCCTCGAATTATTCTATTGTCTGATCGATTTCTGATTGGGGTCAGTTGATGGGGTCAGAATCATAGGTGATAGCTCTGGGAGAGTAAATAATAATTTTCAAATTTGACAGGGCAGACTTATTTGTGGCTACGTTGTGTTGGTATAGAGATATACATGTTTGGTATATATACCAAACTGAACCATTCTGAATGCCAGCTAATACGTCCAGAAGCTGTTAAAAATGTTTTTGCAACATACATTGTTTGTGTTGTGTGTGTGTTGTGTGTGTGTGTGTGTGTGTGTGTGTGTGTGTATATATATATACACACACACACACACACACACACACAAAACACATATACATATACTTAATAAAACAAATATTTATATATATATATATATATATTTTTTTTATAGACCTACAATGACTGCATATATAGAGACCTGAATCATGGGCCTCCGAGTGGTGCAGTGGTAAAGTGCTCTTCATTTCATCCGGAATTGGACACTACTAAATTAGGGAGAAAATTCGGGGAAAAATCCCATCCCAGGAAAGCGCTATAAGACCATAACTAAATGTTTTGAAGTTCCAGTGGCTACAGTGCAAAGTATTATTAAAAAATACAAGATGTTCCCCACTGTGAAAAATCTCAGAGGACATGGTCGGAAGCCAAAAGTGACATCTGTGCAGGCCAGAAGGATGGTGAGAGAGGTAAAAATGAATCACTACAAGGATCACTACCAAGGCCACCCTGATGAATATGGGCTCTGCTGGTGGCAGCATCTCAAGGCAGACAGTCCAACGGACACTGCACCACCGCTGGATGCCACAGACGCAGACCAAGGAGGACACCACTTCTCCATATAAGGCACACAAAAGCCTGCTTTGCCTTTGCAAATGTTCATCTGGACAAAGAAGACTTCTGGTCTTCTGTTTTATGGAATGATTGAAACAAAAATTTAATTGTTTGGCCACAATGATGTAACTTTCATTTAGCGTAAAAAAAGCGAAGCCTTCATCCCTAAGACCACCATCCCCACTGTCAAACATGGTGGTGGGAATCTAATGTTTTGGGGGTGTTTTACAGCCGGTGGACCAGGGAACCTAATCACAGTAAACTGCACCATGAAAACGGAGCAATTCATCATCATTCTGAACAACAACATCAGGCAGTCTGCTGAGGGCACCAGTGAACATTTCAGCACATCAACGACCCAAAACACACAGCAAAAGTGGTGAAGAAATGGTTAGCAGACAAAAACATTAACGTTTTGCAGGGTCCTGACTTAAATCCAATTGAGACTAAAGATGTGGTGGGAGCTAAAGATCAGGGTGATGGCAAGGAGACCCGCCAACCCGAAAGTTGAAGCTCATCGCTAAAGATAACTGGGCAAAAATACCAGTAGAGACATGCAAAAAGGTGGTCAGCAGGTATAGGAAGTGTTTGATTGCTGTAATAGGCAATAAAACTTTTCTGTTGATTATTGCGAAGGGTATGAATAATTTTGGACATGCCACTTTTTGTTCAAATGTAAATAAAAGATGAGTAATATTTTTTTTCACAATGATGCCTCTTGTACATCGTCTTATTATCTGTTGGGAGACACCTGTGTCATTTCTAATTAAGAAAATCTTGCTGGTTGAATAAAAGTAACTTCAAGTCAGAATTTGCCGGGGGTATGAATAATTTCGGGCTTATATATACAGGGTTTGGACAATGAAACTGAAACACTCTTCAGTTTAGTTTTGGAGGTTTCATGGCTAAATCTGACCAGCCAGGTGGCCAATCATCATCATTGTTTGCACATTCCACCAGTAAAAGCAGAGTGTGAAGGTTTAATTAACCGAGTAATACTACAGTTTTGCTTAAAATATTGCAATGCACACAACACTATGGGTGACATAGAGTTTAAAAGAGGACAAATTGTTGGTGCGCGTCTCGCTGGCGCATCTGTGACCAAGACAGCGAGTCTTTGTGATGTATCAAGAGCTACGGTATCCAGGGTAATGTCAGCATACCACCAAAAGGGACGAACCACATCCAACAGGAGTAACTGTGGAGGCAAGAGAAAGCTGTCTGAAAGGGATGTCTGGGTGCTAACTCGGATTGTATCCAAAAAATTTAATGCAGAATTAAATGTGCACCTCACTCTCCTGTTTCCACCAAAACTGCTTGTTGGGAGCTCCACAGGGTCAGTGTACCCATTGTTATAGCCAATCCTTTGGTCACTCGTGCCAATGCCAATGTCGTCAGTTTCAGTGGTTCCAGCAGTGAAAATCTTGGGCTGTGGACAATGTGAAAATGTTTTCTGATGAGCCCACCTTTACTGTCTTTCCCACATCCGGGAGAGTTACGGTGTGGAGAAGCCCCAAAGAAGCATACCATCCAGACTGTTGCATGCCCAGAGTGAAGCATGGGGATGGATCAGTGATGGTTTGGGCTGCAATATCATTGCATTCCATAGGCCTAATACTTGTGCTAGATGTGCGCGTCACTGCCGAACCACTCTGGAGGACCATGTGCACTCAGTGGTTCAAACATTGTATCCTGAAGGCAGTGATGTGTATCAGGATGATAATGCACCAATGCACACAGCAAGACTAGTGACAGAGTGGTTTGATGAACATCAAAGTGAAGTTGAACATCTCCCATGGCCTGCACAGTCACTAGATCTAAATATTATTGATCCACTGTGGGGAGTTTTGGGTGATCGAGTCAGCAAAAAGAATGGCCCAGAATCCCTCTGGCTACTGTGCAGGACTTGTATTTGTCATTCCCAAGACAAATTGATGCTGCATTAGCCGCAAAATGAGGCTCTACACTATACTAATGAATTATTGTGGTCTAAAACCAGGTGTTTCAGTTTTTTCCGAAACGAATTATGCTCGCAATCCAAAGTTTCTCTTTATATACAGTGTGTGTGTGTATATATATACACGCACACATGCACACTTCAAGGGTGAGACATTGAGTACTAGTACAAAATTTGGACACACATTCTTATTCAATTGTATTTATTTATTTTAATTGCATTGGTAGCACAGTGGCTTAGTGTTTAGCACTGACGCCTTGCACCTCCATGTCCCGGGTTCTATTCCTCGGATCTGTGTGCATGGAGTTTGCCTGTTTTCCCCGTGCTTGATGGGTTTCCTGAGTTCTCTGGTTTCCTCCAGTACAAAGATGCAATGGGTTTAGGCTAATTGGCATTTCCAAATTGCCCAAAGTGTGTGAATGTGTGTGTGAATGTTGACCGAAGGTCCTACCAAGATTGTCCAAATGGGAATACAATGATCACCATTGGCCTCCATGGTCCTTAGTTGGACTACAGAGGTAGAAAAAATATGGTATTAGGTAGTCAACGAAAATGTGTTAAATAACCCAGAATATGTTTTATATTTTCAATTCTTCAAAGTAGCCACCAGCTTTGCACCTTGGCATTCTCTTAGTCAGCCTCATGAGGCAGTTCCCAGAGTTGCTATAACAAGCACTAAAATTATTGCATTTACTTATTTTTTTAATAATGCTGCTAGATTTATGAATTGTAAACTCTGCACTCTCACTCAAACTTCCTAACTAGCAGGGTTGTGTGAAAAAAAAGTTTCATTGTGCTTACATGTGTCAGAATAAAGGTGTTTTCATATTGAATGAAAAATCATGTTTAACATGTATACATATAACATGGTCACTAGCAAGTAACTGTCTGTCACTAGTTATTGCAGGCAAGTCATATGTTTGAGGGAGAGTTATTTAGTGAGACATCCATTTGTTCTGTTTCTGAGAATCTGCTGTTACGCCCCGGTCTAGGTCGGGCCGTAACAGGAATGAAAAAGAAAAGAAAAGAAAGGAAAAAGGGGGTGAGACCTAAAATGCGTTTGCTTAGTGTTTATTTACAAACAGTGAACAAGCAAATCCCCCAAAAGGTGGCCGTGAGCTTCAGAAGCCGACAAGGCCAAAACAATAAACAAAATGCCCTCTACCTAGTACCAAACGTGAAACAACTAACCTGCACCAAAACTAAAGAAAAAGAAATACAAAGTTCTTCCCTTACTCCCTTGCTAACCTCAAACCAAGAGAGAACAGGGTGTAAACAAAATGGCGTCGACTCCCTACTAAACCACCAATTACAAAACTATGTACAAATATATACAAAACGTATTTACAATCGGGCAACCAGAACCAAACAAGGGCATACACAAAAACGTAGTCGGAAACGTAGCACGAGGTCATACACAATATAATTTTACAAATTAGCAACAGAAAAACAGTAAGCAAAGACATGGTCTAAAGTATTGTTGTCTGAAGGCCTTAAGTAGGCCTCTGGGTTTCCTGGATACCCAATCATCTGGCAGGAG
>JAAGKR010004971.1:17282-46922 GCA_011419295.1 Clarias macrocephalus
TGACTTCCAGAAAGGTATTACAGAAAGGTAACAGAAAGGTATTTGGTACACGGTTACTAAAGTCTTGGTAGTGCTGATTAGGCATATGTTGATGAATGTTCAAGTACAAGAAGTACAAGTGACTCTGTAAAAGTTCGCCAGAAAACTCTTTGGCACTTCAAAAGAAAAAAAAAAACAAATCAATTGACTCAATGACTTTTCTTGGTTCACACTCCACAGAAGGCGAAGACGGAGAGGAAAAGAGCACTGCATGAGCTGATGGAGTCTGAGAAAGGTATGGCAAGTTCTGCTGTCACACTGACGGATGTGAATGTAAGTTTAGTGGTTTTTTTTTTTTTTTTTTGAGCAGCATGAATGTGTGACGTTTTTGAACTCGCGTATCTATTTCAACATCTCCAAGTTCACAAGTTCACTCCAAGCTCACATCACTAAGAGTAGAACCTTTCCTGGAACGCATCAGAGTTTTAGTTTGTGCAAAAGCTTTGTGACAACATGTTTCTCCAGGTTTAAAAAATCTAGAGTTCAAATCTAGTCCTCTGGAACACAAATGCAAAACTACCATCGATGAATCTAAAACAGTTTGATAAACCAGTGGTTCTTAAACCTTTAGAAGTCTAGGACACATTTCAGTTATTTGATGTTTGAATTAAACCCCCAATTGTAAAAACACAAAAAGTTTTTTTTTTTTTTTTCAGACCTTTACTTTGAGAATCACAAGCATAAACGATCTGGAGAAACATCTCTCACTTGGAGGTAAAACGCTTTCTTGACTCTAAGAGCTGGCGTATGTTACAGCTAAACACACCTGACGTCACTATGCATGCTGTTTAGACTTTTAAAAAAGCATGTAGTAAATGCAATGAAAGACTTAAGAGAAGTTGTGAACCAGAGCCCTGAGCATAGACATTAACTTTTATTACAGCCCAATGTAAAAGGGGTCTCAGTCTGACTGTCCATGTTCTTGTCATGTTTCTTACTTCAGATTGCAAAGAAGCAAAAGCTGTGGAGGTTAGAGCCACATCTGGAGGGAGGCGTTACATTGTAAACACTGCTGTGCTTCTTGAATAGAGGGCTCTATATAGTGCGTTTCATTACATTTCCTCTACTCTGACGGCACCATACAGAGTTTTTTTTTTCCGCCAAGAGGCACCAGAGCCCTAAATACCCGAGTCTGTACACAGAAACTTGCTCATTAATAAAAGTTATACAAATTATACAAGTAAAATCTCAGTTTTGTTGTCTGTTTCTGTTTCGTTAATAAACAGCACATCCAGGCCTACAAACATGGTTGTATTAAAATAACTGTTGCAACTGACACATTTTAATCAGTGCAGGAAAATCAGTGCAGGCTTTTTAAAACACAAGTAGTGATTTATTATTATTATTATTATTATTATTATTATTATTATTATTAATATCCATCCATCTAGGAACCTTTATTGTCCAACTAGGGACCGTGGAGGCCAATGGTGACCACTGCATTTATTCCCATTTGTACGACCGCAGTAGGACCTCTGGTCACTATTTACACGCACATTCACACATTTGGGCAATTTGGAAACGCTAATTAGACTAATCTGCATGTCTTTGGACAGTGGGAGGAAAGAGGAGAACCCAGAGGAAACCTATCAAGCATGGGGAGAACTCCATACACACAAACTAACCACTAAGCCACCATGCCACCTATGAATGTAATAATAATAAGAAGAAGAATACATTTATTTATTTATTTATTTATTTATTTATTTATTTATTTATTTTGTTTGTTTGTTTGTTTGTTTGTTTGTTTGTTTGTTTGTTTTGGCCAGGCAGTGTATAGAGTCGGATAAATAAATGTAAATATAGAAGTTATTAATAATAATAATAATCATAATAATCATACTACTACTACTACTACTACTACTACTACTACTACTACTAATAATAATAATAATAATAATAATAATAATAATAATAATATGCACTCAAATCCATACTGTGATAAAAATATTTCATTATGTAATTTAATTTCCCAATGAAAAAAAATGTATATGTGCGTACACATTTAATAAAATTAAATGAAAAAGTATTCTTAAAAATAAGTTTTTTTTGCAATAATAAAAAATTAATAAAAAGCAGAAGTTATAAAAGAACAGATTTTAATTTTCAAATATTTTTTATAATAATAAAAAAGACTAAAAAAGAAGCAATAAACAAGTACTTAAAATATACTGTAGCCAAAATTAACATAATAATCAAAAATGATTATGCTGATGTAAATAAGACATAACACACTCCGTGTTGTGCTGTTGTCGGAAAATCATCAACTCCGGGTTGGTGCGATGGAGTTGAAATTGTCACATCCCTAACCAGTGTTTCCTACAGAGCCAGATTCCGTTTGTGCTTACAGTATATTCAATGAGAGAGTTTAATCTTGACAGTTTATTAGAATTATTGCTTACCTATAATTATTATTATATCTATAATAATGATAAGGTTCTTAAATGCAAATACTTTAATTACCAAGTACCTATTTAATGGTTAAAATCAGCTCCCTTACTATAAAATGTCTAAAGCCCCCCTACACAAATCTTAATCTGTTAAAAATATATATATATTTTTTTAGTTGTTTTGCTGTCATCACCCTGTATTTGCATTATTACACTAAAATGATGGAAGTTTTATTTTTAAGAGAAGTATCTTACACATAATTGTGAGGAGTGACAGTTTGGGGGGATTTTTGCTCGTCAGCCAGGTTCAGTGCTGAAATCAGCAGCGTGCCATGTGATGTATTTGGGTTTACTGTTATTAATGCGGTTTGTGTGGAAAAACAGCTGCCGACCGCCTGGAAAGTTTATTTTCACGTCAGATATTTCCTGTTACATGTGCCAGCTTACGTTATGTCCTGTAGATGGAGACAAATGCTGTTTATGTCTGGGCTCCGGCACTGTAATTAAAAGTGGAAATTAGTTGAACACAAATGGGACTTTTTTCAACCTAATACATCTTTGCTTGTAATGAGGGAGTCCATTATATGTTCTGTGAAACCCCAATCACAAGACACTGATTTCACAGTATAGACACATAAGTAGATACATAGAAAGAGAGAAAGCGAGAGAGAGAGAGAGAGAGAAAGAGAGAGAGAGAGAGAGAGAGAGAGAGACATTTAACAGTAAATATGCATAACCAGTCATGCTGTATTGGCATGGATGGCATGACAAGGACTGTGTGAGGAAACCAGAGCATGCAGAGGAAACCCACAAGAACTATAAAAGAACATGCAAAACTCATCATAAAGTAACCAGGCACCCTGGAGCTGTGAAGAAACACCACGCTACCTGCCCCATATTAATGTTTAAAATCATATTTAAGGCATAAAGCAGGTCAAGACTCCTACTCAGATAAACACAGATAAGCCATAACATTAAAATCCAAATCATTAAGCATAGGCATTGTGTAAGTCTTTCTTATGCCACCAGTGCAGCTCTGGCCCCTAGGGACACGACTCTACCTCTACACTCCACCAAGACCTCTGTGGTGTCTGACTCCAGCTCCAGCGCGTTAGTGGAGGATCCTTAGTGTGCTGTTGGTTGCAGGGAGAACACTGTCTGTTAGCAATCAGCAACAAGCTACATTGGGAGTTAACAGTAGCTCAGTAGCGCCCTCGTCTTGCTCACAAAAGAACAGCAACATAGCTGCAGTATTGTCAGCATTTGATAGCATATGATAGGAGAACATTCTAACTTTATACCAGCGTTTATGTTTCCCAAAAAGAACCCAAGACAGGCTAGTTGACTCCCTGTTAGCATGACTGGCGGTGGAGGTAGTTGACAATCCCTAGCTAATTAGCAAGCCTGTCAGATTTCGATATTCAGAGATTCAGAGAAATCAGGGTGTCAGGTGGCGCTCGGCATTAATGCATGGGGTCAAGTTTAATGATGTTTATTTGATTTAACTGTATATGCTCTGATATGAGCATAGAAATTGTACCCGATTTAACATGTATAGTTGATATACTATTTAGAATAGTTTACGTATATGATTTATATCAGTATGTAAGGGGCAGTGGTGGCTTAGAGAGTTAAGGCTCTGAGTTATTGATCGGAAGGTCAGCGGTTTGAGCCCCAGGTTGCCACTATGGGGCCCTTGAGCAAGGCCCTTAACCCCGTCTGCTCCAGGGGGCGCCGTATAGCGGCTGACCCTGCGCTCTGACCCCAGTCTACTAACAAAGCCGGGATATGTGAAGAACAAAGGATGAACTGAACTTATGAGCAATTACTTTAATATGGGGCCAGTTTGTAGCCAAGATGCAAACCAACCTTTGGGAAAACAAACAAGCCAACTTGTACTGTACAATCATTAATAGATTAATTAGCAGGCAGTTGTTTATAAATAAAATGCACAAGATTAGATCATTATCATGAAGTGTGACTATGTCTATAAAAACAGTTTGATATGTCAAAGCACTCATGCCAAGAAGTAACAACATCATCCATGGACTCTAATAAGGGTTATAAGGCCATCTCCAAACAATTTGAAATTTGTGACACTTGTGACATTTGTGTGGACGTCCCAGAAAATTCAATCCCAAGAGCTACATCATGTGACCTCTGTAAGCACTTTAAATATCTATGTTTATAAGAACTAAAACAATTAGAAAAAGAATGAATAAACATGGAAGGGCGGATAAAAAAGCGCATTGTCTCCAAAAAAGAATATGAAGCACGACTCATGAATACAACATTGAATCTATCACTATCCTTTGGACTTTAAGTCTATCTATCTATCTATCTATCTATCTATCTATCTATCTATCTATCTATCTATCTATCTATGTAGGGTCATCACCTACAGTGCCATTTTTGGCAAAAACCAAACATACCATATCACCACAAACACTTCATACAACTGTGAAGCATTGTGGTGAAGCAAGGTAAGATGATTTGGTCTTGTTTTGCAGCCACATATCCCCCGAACAAACAATTCCACTTTAGACTAGAGTGTTCTTGAGACATAAGTGAGATCACATCAGTTTAAACCGGTACTTTTCAAATAAAGTCATAGGAGGCGACATGTACACAAGCAAATTGAGATGTGAATGGCTAAAGAAGAAGAACCACTCAGATCCCAGACCTCGACCTCATTAAGTGTCAGAAAACAAATGCCCTAAAATGTTGACCCCAGGGACAAATAAACTTTTATAGGAAACACTGGTTTCAAGTTACTGTTGTGCACTGTGGTTCTATAGTACGCTACTTATAGGGTGTGCTTATTCTTTCTCAACTTATTTATGTATTTTGGATTACTATTGTTCCCATATATTGACAATAATGACTTATTGTTGTGTTGTTGTTCTTACTTTCGAACCTGAGTAAATGCACTTAATTACTTTTCTGTTTCACTACATTAGTGCATGGTGTTGTGTTACATACAATAAGTACAGTGGTGTGAAGTATAGTGGTGTGAAGAAGTTTTACTCAAGTACAAATGCAAATAGATGACTTCTACTTTTACTTGAGTAATATTTTACCTGGGATATCTCTACTTTTACTCAAGTACAGGATTTGTGTTCTTTGCCCATCGCTGCTGAAAAGCACATATCTTTGTAGCTGATAAAGATATGATAAATAAAACCCTATTTAGGACCTAATGATGTGTAGTTTACTAGTGTACTTTCTTTTTCTCATGACTATATATAGCTACTATGATTTTCGCATCTGAATGAAAAATGCGCTTGGTGTTGCTCACCCACAAGTGACATCACTCCACACTAAACATAGATCAATGTGTGACTTTGCGTTTTAAAACTGTCGTTCACATCATAAAGACGATGCATCATGGGTCACCCACCTCGGCTATTTAAAGTACTAGTGGTATTAAAACAGTCTGCCTCATAGCGTGTACTACAATATGCACTGAGCACAGAGGACGTAACCTTAGTTCGCAGTGACTTTAGTCCTTATCTCATCTACACGCAACAACGTCATATTCCACTGGTTTCGTTCTTTAGTGAAACGAGGTCGAGGTGTGTGGGCCTGAAACAAAACACCTGCAACCACGAGAGGGGAAAAAAAAAAACAGGCCGGGCAGGACATCGATCCTCACCCACATGTCATAAAGACAAGACGACAACTTTTACCCCAGGAAATCCCCAGTGGACCTGTCGCACGTATGTCAAACCACAGACAGGTGCTAGAATAATTTATCTGGAAAATGCTAATGTTTACGTCTAATGGTTACATGAAATACATCAATGCGGTGTGGTTAATGACCTCCTGCAGAACAGCCCCCGGTGTCTATCTTGTATGTTATAGTCTAATCTGTGGGTTTGCCTTTTTAAAAATAAGCTAAAATATTATATGTGGTAACATTACCGCGTGAATTGACACTCAAGGAAGTCTGACTGACTCATCTGTGATGACGGAAATAGGGCAAAATAGAGACAAAAAAATTTTTTTTTGTCATTTTACTGTATGTTTAATAAGTTGAATAAGTTAGATGCTAGTTAATGGATACTAGATAGTGAGGCGAAGGCTATATAGTGAGTTGGATGTTACTGTAGCAAGTGGGTTGATGCTAGATAAAGAGTTAAATCCCAGATAGTTTTTGGATGCTAAATAGTGAGTTGAATGATAGATACCTAATGGGTTGATGCTACAGTAGATAAAGAGTTGAATACTAGAAAGTTTGTTGGATGCTAAATAGTGGGTTGAATGTTAGCCGGTCGGTTGGATGCAAGATAGTGAGCATAGTTACCATCTGCAACATTTCTGATTTCTTTTCATCATGGCAAACTGTGAGGGATTTTGGTCTTCAACTTCTGGCAAATTGCTGTAGTGTATAGTAAGAGAAGGAAACCATCATAGGATGTGATTTTATGGGAAAAATGATCATTCAGAGAGTATCAGTATCTCATGTGTTTTATTCTTTACTCAATATATTTGTCAGCCGGAGTATTGCGACGCATTAACATTGAGTGTTTTATAGTAAAATATAATTGGATGCATATTTTTACGTCTTTGCTTGAAGACCCTTTGGATGCTACAATGGTTAGAGGTGGAACAATGGAAAGTGTGTAGGCCAGAGCAGAATTACTTGCCACTGACCTTTCCAGCCTACAGCTCCTAATTTCCCCTGACCACTCTTGATGTCTGATTCACTTTCCTACATTCTGAATTTCTTTAATCCGTGCATTTCCGCATTCCCGAAGCCTTGTGCTGCGTAAAACAGACGCGTAGAAAATCTTAACCATTCAACTTGAACGGCTAGGAACCAGAAGAGCCTATCATTTCTGACAACCCTAGCAATGGCATGATAACGGTGTTTGAAAAAGCATCTGCTTTTCATATTGTTGTTCTGAAACTTTCCCAGGCAGACCACAGCAAACCACAATGCCACAAAGACATGTCCCGACATGCATGCTGTTACAATAAACATGCAAAGACTCCGTGGCAAATGTGAATCAGAAAAATAAGCGCATAAAATGCTGAAATGCTAGCAGATTTATAGGGTAAAGTGCATTTTAAAAAATCATTTTCATTAATGACTCAAGATCTGATCTGCTGATCACAAGTCGTGTGTGTTATGAGAAGCATTTTTATTGCAGGACGGAAAATAAGACCGTGGAAATGATTAATAGGCCAGGAGATGTGATGATAATGTATGATGTGGAAGGACTGATTACGATTATTTATTCCACCTTTGCTGTATTGTTTAAAAAGAAAAAGGGAACTAAACGTGCCTTCTAAATGTATGATTTTAACATTTATGGTGCAATCCTTTTTAATACCCAGGTATCTGTCTTTTTACTCACTTTTACTCTTACACACTTACACGATGGAGGAAAGAACGGTTTCTGTGGTCGAGTGTAGGCAATTCTCTACAACCTATTTTTAGTCATCGCCAACAGAGTGAAAAACAGGATTTGGTACATATCTCTGATCTAGTTCCTAGGAAAAATACGGTATCACAATTAATCAGATACTTTAGGAGCTATCATGCAAACATCATTGCACACCATCTTTTATTTATGCATTGAACAGGCCTTAAACAAGCCAATTAGATTTTCTCCCTCATACAATATGTGACCTTACATATGTAGAAGAGGAGTGAAATACAGAAATACAAATTTGATGTTAATGCATTATCTGAGGGGTATTTCAGCTGAAACATTAACACACACACACACACATTTTAATGGCGCTCTGAGGACTATTTTAACTTTTGAAAGAAATACATAAATATGAGACCTTTCAAAAGCTAATCAAAGGTTAAGAATTGGGGGATTCATAAATACTAAGTTGCACAGGTTAGTGTTGTGCTATGGCTAATCGAGGGCAGGAGGTGAAATGTACCAAATCATCAATTTCAGCAAAATATAATACCTTTGTGACTCTTTACCAGAGTTGAGTACATTTTTGTTCCAAACATTGGGTTTCATTTGCACTTTAATAAAAGCCATCCCTGCTTGTGACAGAACACCTGCATTTTTTTTCACCCTGCTATTGAAGTCATTTTTACGGCTAGCGGGGAAATCCTGGTGTCACAATGAAACAGAGGATTTCCTCCTTCTTAATGCACCAGATTCCCATTTAAATATTCAAAAAATAGAATTTAAACAGATTTTTTTACAGACAAGCTCATACTGGACATATCTCAGGAACCGGACTTAATGTACAGTAAAAATAAATAAATAAATAAATAAACATATGAAAACGGAGCTTATTGAAGCAGAAATCAACTCAAATCACACAAAATGTGATTTAATATCTGATTTGATGTGACCAGTCATAAGAGACGTAATATCAGACATGACAAGGCAGAGATATTATTTTGGTATTTATACTAAATTCCCTGGTTGATTGCGACATTTCAGTGCTTGGTGATTCAACTTAAGAGCACATTGAGCTTGCTTTGTATTTCAAAAGAAAAGAAAAAAAAAAAGCGAACATCGGTGTACTGGTGTCTGAGCGGTCGTGAGTTATATTTGGCCCTCATGAGTCACTGAACGACTGACAACTAAAAGTGGCCAAACAAAAATATTGTATTGCGATGATCTTAAGGGGAAACCCTTGCTCCTATGGGAATAGGAAAAAAGAAAACATAAATAGCAACAAAAAGGGTCATCATTTCAGTTCATTTCAATAGATTTGTATCACTACTAGAAAAACTGTTTGTCTGTAAGCTTAACACCTTTGGTTTTTTTTTTTTTTTTTTTCAGAGTTAATGCACGACACGCCTACGTCGCTGTTCTCTGAAATTGTTGTGATGCAGCGTGTTTCCGCCGTGTTATGTCTGCATCGTTCTTCCTCTCTGTGACTTCTGACATCGCCAAGAGGGCCAGTCCCCTTTACTGTGGGAAGGAATTTCTCTCTCTCTCTCTCTCTCTTTTTGTCTCTGTCTCCAACGTGTTCCCCTTCACTTTCATCACCATTTACTCGGGAGGGAAAGTACAAAAGAGCTCACCTCCTGGACATCAACAACAAAAAGAAAAAATTTTTAAAAAAGGAACTCGCAATACTCAAACGCATCTCATCTCACACAGCAGCACAGGAAACAAAACTCAGACTGGAGTTTCTATGCAGACAGAGCTGAAGCGTGGACCACAAACCTTCTCTTCATATTTGACATCACTCGACTGTGTGGCATTCGCTTCTCGCTGCCTGGGCTATGTGTGAATCTGGAAAGCAGTGTAATGAAGGGGAAAGCTCTGGGGTAGGTGTGGATCAGCTGAGAAGACTCATCTGGCTGCTGATGATCTGGGTCTCTGTGCTTACTCTGGGCTTGGGTGCCTCCATCACTCTCCACATCATCAAGCATCAGGGATCTAACGAGACGGTATGTTTTCATTTTCCTCCTTAAACCATTTTTGACATCACGTGAAAATGATGACATCAGTTGAAAGGATTCTGTGGTTCTAGCAGGATTTAGGCCGTCAGTATTTTGGGTGTTAATTAACACGAGAAACTGATAGTCAACAAGTATGACAAGTCTAACAAACCAATTTCCAAATGTTAATGTTAAAAACATTTCTACCGCATATTCGTTCTTGAGTCATGGACAAGCTTGCATTACTATAATGAAAAGCCAAACTTAAATAACTGGTGTTCGATTCTTAATTACGCTTGGTACGTTGCCGGTAACGAAGCACTGGCATAAGAGCAACAGTGGAGCACGAGGTGAAACCCTGAAACAGAGGAAACACATGTATTAGAGTAAGATTGCGCAACTTGTTATGTGCAAGCAGGAAATATGATGGAGATCAGCACTTTTTCATTTCGTTGCATTTTCAGACCAAAGGTCTGGACCAAACCGATTGCAGAACCAAACAGCAATCCAAGGGATGCTTTACATAATATATGAAATATTGCAATTTCTTAAGAAAGGTTGTGAAAAAAAAAAAAAGGTTTCATAATATATGAAATATTGCAATTTCTTGAGAAAAGTTGTGAAAAAAGATGTTTCATAAATTCTTCACAGATTCTCTGGGGGATTAAACTCAGTAGTAAAAGCAAGATCTGATAGAAATAAGTGTAGTTTTGAAACCTACCGAGAGAAAGAGAGAAGTTCTGCAAAGCTGAGGTGCGATGTGAGTTTCAGATGATCCTACATGTTGGACGAATTACGACTATTACAAGTTATTGATGCGGAGCTGCGTAAAGTCCATCACTATTCTCTAAGTAAAAACCTGGTCCTTTTTAGGGTTAAATAAACCTTTAAAACCTTGTGCCAGCTTTTATTTATGAATAACTCTGACTAAAGTGAGTACAGGTATGTGATATGAAAAGGAACCAACTGTATCGACAGTGTAACTAGGAACGACAGAGTATGTGTCATGTTTAATGTCCTCATTTTTAGCCAGCAAAGGAAATAACCGCAGAGATAAGACGTGATATGATATCCTGCTATGAATCAGTGCATCTTTTAATCTACTTGCAAGTTGACTTTTTTTTGTATTTCTTTATTTTTTTTTCTCCTTCCATCCTGAAACAAATTACATCTATTCACGATGGTTTATTTGAGACCAAGACAGATATTCCTATTCAAAAGTTTCTGGTTCGAGCTTCATTTTCATCAATGACGCGAGAAGTTGTAGTCAGACGTATCGTGTTTCGATTTTAAGCGTTTTTTTTTTTTTTACGATTATGCATAATCAGTGTTAGTTCTGAAAAACGAAAGGGCATGAGTGTTTTGTCTGATGCACCATTTTTCCAGCATGTTAAGAAGAAATTCTGTGTAGGAGTAGTGGAGATGGCACGTGAGAGGGTGGCGACGGAGGCATTCGCATTAACGTCAAAGCTTTGAAAACTTAAGCAGAGGGAGCATAAGTATGAAAGGCAAAAGTCTTAAAGTGCTGCTGCAGTGCTTTCTTTACAAAGTGAGTTAAATCCCACTGACGCTGTTAGCAAGAGGTTCAGTGGTATTGTGGTTAATGTAGGTCTTGAAGAGAAATCTGTTGAGGCAAAAAATAAATAACCTTAGAATGTAATTAATCCATGTTCCTATTATTGCCTACATTATCACAAATAAAACAGCTTCACTTTTTACCCGTTTCTTGAGATGGTCATGTGACTGAAAGAAGCAGAAAGTACAAACTTCTCTGTCCTAAAGTGTTACATTTCAACCCTATGTATTATTAGTCTTGGAATAAATAACATTCAAGTTCCTGTCTATAAGTTGTTACTAAGTAAATTCAACCTACTGTTTATGCTATGGCTGAAGAGTTGAGCGGTGTACTGTGTTATTTAGTTGTTTTGGAATTTTTTCAGGCAGGCCACAGGACTGGGGTACAACCCCACAAGAAGCGATGGTAATGTTCGGTTCTTGGAAAAAGCCATAATAGAAATATAAAGCGACAAAGCAGAGCAACGAAACTCGTGTGTTTTCAAGAGCTATCCTTCCACATCTACTACCCTTTATCAGCCGTAATCAGGGTCTGGTCAAACTGAGAAACTGACATTGTGATGATTGTTCATCATGTGTTTCTTCACGGCTTCTGATTTTTATAGAAAAAATACCATATATTCCTAAAGTAAGGCAGCATGGCGGCAGCAATGTGGCCTCACACCATGGAGGCAGCATGGCGGCAGCATGGTGGTTAGCAATGTGGCCTCACACCTCCAGGAACAAGTGTTTGATTCCCATCTCAGGTCTCCGCGTGCTCGGTGGATTTCCGCTGGGTGCTGCGGTTTCCACTCACAATCTAAAGACATGCAGATTAAGCTAACTGGTGTTGCGAAATTGCCCCAAATTGGAGGCCTGGAGCCAATCCCAGGAATCTTAGGGCACAGGGATACAGGGATACCACCTTGTGCCCTAAGTTTGCTGGGATCGGCTTCAGACCCCCATGACTCTGTACAGTATAAGCAGTTATATAGGATGAATGAATGAATGAATGAATGAATGAATGAATCCATTGAGTGCAGAACATTTCTGGATTTTAAATTTACCTGTTAGTTTCACCTTGACATAATAAACAACTGTATTTAGAAAGCCTATTTTAGGTGCACAGAATTTTTTCTTATGTAGTCGGGTGTAAAAACCTTGAAGTATAACAATTTCAGCTTTGCATTATTAGATATAGTTTCTTCACAGACACAGATGTTGGTTAAACGCATGACGTCAAAATTTTGGGATGCAGTAGAGCAGTTTGAACTTTCTGTTTCAATCTATCTATTAGACTTCTGAGGGACATGACCGAAAACCATTCGCTCTATCATTCGGAGATCGGGTGCTTGAATACTAATGATTCAACAGCCATCCTTAGGCGTTAGTCTAAGTAAGTAAAATTGGCAATGAGAAATGGGGTTACATACAAGTCCATATTACTCACAGTGACACAAACCAATCATGGGAGTCTGTGATCTCATACAAGTGGATAAATCTTTAATCTTTGTGTGTTATACTGTCTCTTAATATAACATTTTGGAAAGATGCCTTAGGGGAAGCAGGTAATATCCTTCACCTTCCCGGGCAGGTAGCTGTCAGGTGATAAGGGAGAGAGAATGAGTTATGTCAAAGGTTACTGAGAAATTTAGGGGAGAAATAAAGACATATATAAATAAATAATGTATAATTTATTAATTTGTCATCTAAAATGAAAAAAGAAAACATTTCTTTTTAAATCTGTAATATTAGACTTATACATTTTTACACCTATTAGGCGAGTGTAGTGTCAATCTGGGGCATTTATCATATAGTTAAAGTCAACAAACCCCCTTTAATCATAACTGTTTCTAACCTAAAGGCCAAACAAAGAAGAAATAAAAAGATGTAAGAGATAACCTTTATTCAGTCTCCATAGTCAGCAATTTGTAATGATTCATCAAGTCTTCAAGACAGAAGTGTTTCTGGTTTCTGATGGATGTTATAATAAAAGTGAAAAGAGGAACTAACTTGTGACACATAAAAATATATATATTAAAAAAGCAGTTGAAAATTACGCATTACAAACGGCAAATGATTGTCACACTTTTGTGGTATCAGACAAATCAGATGCCTAGGGGCATGCTGTAATAGGAAAATCTGAAGATGGTAACAGTAACACCACTTAACACACAACACCATCGATTATTTCCCTATACCAGGACGGCACTGTTTTATTACTTCTGTGTTTCGTTATAAATGTATCTGTATATAATCTGATTTTTGGAGGCAGGTCTGTATGTGTCTGTGTCTTTGAGAAAGAAAATTAATAACCTATATCATGTTCCTTTCCAGACTCCTCACCCTACCCCCACCCCTACCCCCACCCCTACCCCCACCCCTAACCCCACTACTAACCCTAACCCTACCCCCACTCCTAAAACTAAGCCCACCCCTAACCCTAACACACGAGACGTTGAGAACTTCCGCAATCAACTTACTTCATACGTCTGCTTCGGTAAGACACAATTTTTGTTTGCAAGTGCACTAACGTATTTACCAAGTAACATAAAATTCCGCTACTACATTCAATGTTTTTATTTTTTTATCTATATTTTATTTAAGCCTATTTTATTAACAAATCATTCTCAATGCTTTTAGAACAGAAAGGTGATCTGCTGTGGGCGGAACAAAATAAAAGCGAAAGGAATTCTAAAATAAAAATCGTGGACGACCGGAATTATTTCATCTTCCTCACAGTAACCCTGCAGGAACGAACACCAGGTGTGAACTACACAGTCACACTTTACAAGTCACCGGACGGATCTTCAGAGCCTGACCCCATCCTGGTTGGAGATATCACTGGAACACAGATGTCGACTGGATTTATGGGTAAAGGAGTGCATCTATCACAAAATACGTTGCTAAGTGTAAGCTGTACCCCAAAAGCAAAAATTGATGTCACGAAAACGTACTTGGGTTTGATCAGATTCTGATTCAGTTCCTGAATGTGACTTTGTGGGAGTCTACACTTTCAAAGGCCAGGTCCACACAAACGAATTCGGTCATCATTATTCTCATGTGGCGCTCAGATACGAAGATATTCTACAAGCTTGATGCAATTCACTGGATCCGACATGGTCTGAATATGGGACATTTCCAACTCAGCTATAATTACTTCATAATATTTAATAAAGACACAACATTGCCATGACATGCCACTTTTAAGGCCCAGTTTAATCAGAACTGTTTACTTTTTTTCTTCATGTTCAAGTTTCTTTGTTTTTCACACACTTCAATAAGCCTAGAGCCCTATTTGGAGTTAGTTTTTCAGGCAAATCCGTCCTTTAGAGATGACGAGAGCTCTGTGATATTGCTATTGTCATCCCCACAGACACGCGTCTCAGATTTCTACTGCTGCTCCAGTGCTCATGATGTCTTTACGTGAAAAGAACACTTTCGGCAGCCACAAAACAACGGACGCTTTCTTAGGGCCTCTCTGTTTTACATTTTACTTCTTTAATATCGTGTTCCAAAAAAAATAATAAAGTCAGTCTGATTAGCTAAATGCTTTTATTTTATAGAATTTGCTTTTTTCTATTGTTTTTTCCAATACACTGCCTGGCCAAAAATAGTCACATTTCATTCAGATGTGTCATGTGTGAAAATGATTCCTTATGCTCACAGAGCCACTCTTTCATAATCTTCGTTGCTGACATGTGCCCGTGCCTTCAGAAAAGAAAAACTCCATAGATGTGATACACTGGTCATTTAGTACATTCAGGTCATCAGCTGACCCCAGACCGTAACACTGCCCTCAGAGGCTTGTACAGTGGGCACTCGGCCATCGCTCTGGAATAGACTCAATCTGAACTCATCTGGCCACATGACATTTTTTCATTGCTCCAAAGTGCAATCTTTATACTCCCCCCCCAAAAAAAATCAAGCTTTTTTCCCTGACTCTGATTATGGTTCAGTTTGTGATTTACATATCTTTATATCAGGTGGTGTAGTGGTTACCACTGTCGCCTTGCACCTCCAGGGTCCGGGTTTAAGCGGTATAGATGGTGAGTTAGTGAGTGATATCTTTATACCTCTTTAGTTGTTTTCTTTGCTTGATGTAGTTTTTTTTAAACAGGGACTTTTTTTCGGCCAAGCGGTGTACTTTCCATCCATATTAGTGTGTATTTAGAAGTGCAAAATACACAGAACTCAGCACTACCCCCTTTTTGCCTGCAAGCTTGTTGTCCATAATACAGAATGTATTAGAATAAATTTAGCTATTAATATTGAAACAAAGATATTATGGATTTTTTTAATGCCCTCAGCATGTGCAATGTATTTCTGGAAAAATTTAAGTATTTTGTCTTCATGAATAATTTCACAGTGTTATTGTGTCATTAGCCTTGGTGTTAATGTACACAATGTTACAATGTTATTTAGGGTTTTTTTTTTTTCTTTCTTTTGGTCTATGCACTGATTTTATAGCAAAAACAGCACTGTTCCAGTTTATTACATTCATCGTAAGTAATAACAGAGCTAAGGTTTTTAGGTTCACTAAAGCTGTGAGTGCTGATGTCTTTGTATATATATCTGAGTTTTTAAAAATATTTTTTCTTAATTTATTTTTTAATTAATTATTTTAAAAAATTCAAACTGTACATAACAGCCTTTTAAACATTTTAACATGTTGATATGAATGTATCAGGGTTCAGACCTTGTCAGACTACTTGTCTTGTTGCACATCATGAATGTACAGTACATTTTTTTAATGAATGAAAAAATAAATAAATAAATAAATAAATAAATAAAATAACATTTGATGCCTTCATTTTCAGATCTTTCTCAGCTTTATATCATTTAATGAAAAACTAGTTTCCTTCTGTTGTTTATCCAACAATAACCCCCAAAAAAAAAAAATCCCTAAAGTGTTAATGCTGTTCTATATGCAAAATGTAATAATTGCTGTTGTAACCAGCAACAGACAAGATGACACTTGATGTGGGAGTGGGATCACAAGATTCAAGTGTTTTATGAGTCATCCACACAAACCCCCAATAGAAAGTCTGAGTCAAGTGGAGGCTCCTGCAAGACATGAAAGAGCAAATGCTGGATTATTTTATCACTATTAATGCAGCAGACTCTAATTTGCTTGTGTGTACGTACAATGTGGTAAATTTCTCCACCCATCAACCTGCAGTTTCCTCCCTTCACATAGGCTTCTATTAGCTTATCAGCAAAGTGTGGCATGAACGCTGTACGACCGCACATGACGGGGTAAAATACTGTTTCACAACAATGACTCAAAAGTGAGACCCCTGTTACAAAGAGAAACCAAAATACCCTGAGAGACTGAGATTTGCTCTCAGCTGACTAACAGCTTTCGAAGAACGATGAGCTGTACGAGGACCCTCTTACCTATGCTTCCTGATATTTTCTATCTGCAAAGAGCTCGGTCATGTTATCAAATGAAAAAAGGCTAGATTATATATATATATACAAATGAAGTGAAATCAGCATCTCCATAAAGCTGGTCAGCAGAGGGAGGCATGAAGTGCTCTAAAACTTCCTGTTAGATGGCTCGCTGACCTTGGATCTGATAAAACTCATTGGATCAACCCCAGCAGATGACATCGTTCCCCAAACCACCACTGACTGTACAAACTACGCTGGACCTCAAGCAACTTGGATTCTGTGCCTCTCCTCTCTTCCTCCAGACTCTGGAACCTTGATTTCCAAATGAAATGCAAAATTTACTTTCATCTGAAAAAAGGACTTAAGCAACAGACTAGTCTGATGCCTCTGATGTTGACTCTGGTTCATAAGGACACAAGGAATACGACAGTTGTAGCCCATGTTCTGGATGTGTCTGTGTGTGGTGGCTCTTGAAACACCGATTCCAGCTGCAGTCCACTCCTTGTGAATCTCCCCGAAATTCTTGAATGGGCTTTGTTTCACAATCCACTCAAGGCTGTGGTTATCCATGTTACTTGGGAACCTTTTGTGTCTTACACTCCATGTGCAGATCGTCTTATGCACAACTGAACAATATTCTAATTTTTTGAGATACTGAATTTTGGGTTTTCAGTAGCTCTAAGCCATAATCATTCCAATTAAAAGAAATAAACATTTGAAATATATCAGTCTGTGTGTAATGAATCTATATAATGTTAGTTTCAATTACTGAATTGAATTACTGACATAAATCAACTTTTCAATGATATTCTAATTTATTGAAATGTATTAATATGGATTGTCTATCTGTATATACAGTACAGCGCTACCTCAGCATAAGAATTTACATTTTCCAAAGAATGGAGATTTTGTAAGAAATTTGCCCAGCATATGAAGCATTTTCAGCATTCAAGTGAACCAAGCTTTGGCTAAATTGCATGCACATCTGGGAGCCACTCAAAACTGTTTTGCATCAGCAGAAACCCAAGTGAAGTTTACTTATTGTTTAGATTTTTGGTGAAGACATAGCACCTTGGGTCCCAAGAATGTAAGCAAGGAGAAAAGAGAGCCACATACTTTTAAAGCAGCTGGTGCCATAAAGAATCACAGTTTAAGGTTAAGTGAGGTTTATTGTCTATTTAGTTCACATTTTACTTCACTTTACATTTTTGTCACAGCGTCAAGCAAAACTGACTGGACAAAATTTAATGAAACTTTGACAGTACTTAGGTATTTACGATAAGATGAACCTGTGGCATAAATTAAAGCAAAATGTTGATTAGAAGGTAAGTTATGAGCAGTTATGCGCCAGATTACTAACCAAATTTTTTGACAACGTACTGTGCATGCATTGACCACTGGACAAAATTTATTTAAACTTTTGCAGCACTGTTAATCCTTGGATTGAGAGCATAATTCGATCAGGGAGCATGCTTGTATATCAAATCACACCTGTATCAAAGCAAATTTCCCTGTAAGAAAATATGGAAACTTTGATAAATCGTGGCACAACCCAAAAATATTTATATAAAAATAATTAATACAAAATATAAAGTAAAAATAAAACAAATTAACCTGCACTTTACCATGTAAAGGATAACTTTCACACACACACATGGATGCACACAAAAACACACACACATTACTGGAATCACTGGTCTATCAGCAAACCTCTTTAACAAGGACCCTCTCTACTAACACTTACTTTTGCTTACCTCTGTGTTGTCATCAAACAGATTCATCTCCCGCACTGCTACAGCCTTTTTAACCTTTTATTCCCGAAAGCCATTGTTGCTGTACAGTTACTAATGAACAGTCACTACATTTGGGCACAAAATGCTTTACGCACACACACATGTGGTCACAATGTTATGATAAACAGTACACACGCGCACAGATGTTGACTATACGAGTGTTGTACGCACACTGAGCATGGGAGACAATTACCCACAATCCCACAGTGCAAGAGAGAGAAGAACCATTGGCTCAGTTGTGATCACATGACACTCGACAGACAAAGCGTATACGTGCTACTCGTATGTCAAGACCTTGCTCGTTTATCAAGTTTATTACAAAATCTTGCTTGCACAATGGTCGCAGACAAAGTTACTCGTAATACAAGGTTCCACTGTACTTGGACATCTGCCTAAAGTTTAAACTGCACCATACTTGATATCTAAATACTGAGTAAAAGTAATGTTATGAACAGTTATAAGCTACTAATAAGATATTTGTTCAATGTAAACACACACCTGCACCAATAGATAATAATTAGAAAATTTATTTTTTGACTGAGGTCACTTAACATTTTCATTGCTGAAATGACAGGGCTGAAGTGGTATGAGTTAATATTAACATGCTTGAATCGTTTTCAGAAAAAAAAAATTGTATTTGGCTGACGAAGAAGTAGAACTTATCGTAGCAAGGTGTAAGATACCCATAATAAGATCATCAATAAACTAATGTTTTATTGTATTAATAAGTTAGGCAGAGAGTTCTGCTGTAGAAAAAAATACATGCTGACATGTACTTAGGCTTTAACCTGGAATAATAATTATTGTTTACATTAAAGCAGTTCTGCTTATTTTTAGCTTTTTAAAATTTCAAAAAAATCTTTAACCGTCAACAATCGGTACTTATGCTAGTAAGCAATTATATACAGTACTAGTAAACTGGGACCAATGGCCAGCTGGTCCGGTCCAATCCCACAGAAAACCAATGCAACACCAATGTCCTTGTGCAACTCCCAGAGAAAACTCCCAGAATCCCTGCAGAGCACTGCTGGCACAGTTGGACCCCAAACCCAAATGCAGGCAAAGTTCCCAAGGCCATCGACCGGGCCACCAAACTCGCCAAATTTCAATCCGTTTAAGCACACACAGGATACACTGGACAAACAAGTCCGATCCACGGAGGTTCCGTCCCGCAACTGATCGAACCGGCTCATTTAAACAAGCACAAAAAGGAGCCAATTTTTACCTTGTTTTTTTGCACACTAAAGACCAATTTAAATGTCAAAAAAATGACTGGAAGTGCATTTTGCGTAATAGCTGCCCTTTAATGTGGTGACACCATCTGTAAAATTTTAGTTAAAACAAAACCATTTTTGTGAGGATAAAATCTTGCAAACTTCCTGCAGTATTCTAATGAATAAAAATTTCATACAATTTCAGTGAATACAGGAAGACTGCAGCACCTTAAATCATTTTTTTCTTGGAACGAGATGAAAAGAAGAAGTTTTAACAACCGGTCACAGGACTGGCAGGTTTGTCTTCTTCTACGTAGCTGCAGTGCACATGACAAGCTATTGAACATCCTCCAGGTACCCTGCAATCGGGTCTCAATTTGGATGGAAGACAGCTGAATGTCATTCCCTCACGAGGTAGGCAGAGGATTCTATTATGGGCAGAGTTGCAGTGAAACTTGGGCCTAGCACTGGGTGTGGGTATGAGTTTGTCTTGTGGGGTTTTCCGTGTTAGTATGATGGACCGTATCTCCGGCCTGTCACTCTGTAGACCAGAGTTCATATTCACAAATTGTGTGAAGAAGTGGGTTTCATTCTGCTGTAATGTACTATATATACACACATAACGTTTCTAATTTTGGTTAAAAGTGGATGTAGTGTCCCTTTAAAGCTTGTTTAAAGTACGCTGGTTCATAAGCACAAATGGCGGTTTGTTACTGTTGCTGTTGTCATAATCTATAAAAGGTATGAAACTTCCCCAATCTCCACCTCTTATATTTGTGCATATATATATATATATATATATGTGTGTGTGTGTGTGTGTGTGTGTGTGTGTGTGTTTTTTTTTTACCTTCTGGGTCTTGGTCTATTCTTTTGTTACATTTTTTAAATAAACTTGACTCCAGCATGGCCTCTTGCTAAATGAGAGATAGAGGAAACTTTTCATGAATGCTGATCAGGGATTTTCACGTTAGCGATTACAGTTACCTCGTGATGCTTTTTCAACGGAACAAAATCCCCTACGCAGACAACAGCGAGCTAATAATTACTCCACTGGGTATCAAATAAGCCAAAGCTGTAAAGGTCATTTAGCTCCTACACTACACACAAGTACACACACATACGCCACATCAGTCGAAGCGATATCTTTCGTTCTGTCTTTTGAATCTTTGAATCTAGGTGGCATCGTATCCTTGGGGTGGTGAACGATGTTATCGAAACGACAGAAATTAGAAAACACGAACCCATGAATTCTTGCCTGCTGTGATATTTCAATTTGTGTAAAGCTCAGGTTTCAGACCATAACACATATGCATAGTGAGGTAATCTCACATAGGGAACGTTGTGTAGTAGTTGAGATTCCTGTGTTTTACCTGCGTGGGCGACATGAGCGATCGAACAAGTCATTGGCGTACATTAAAACGAGATCATTCGACATTTTTACCCACTCTTCTGCACCACAGTCTAACCCCAGCTGTGTTCCACACCAGATGACGAAGACATGAGAGAAAAGAGAGAGGAAATGAAGAAAAAAAGTGCAATCTAATTAAAAAAAAAAAAAAAAACACGATTGAAACAGAAAGAACAAAGTGCGTGCGGTAGGGAAATAATACAGCTATGAAGTGAGATAAATAATGGTGTGCTTAAATAATGCGTGTACTAATTTTAGTAAGTTGCCTCTGTTACTGTAATGGGCTGATAAGACTGAGGTATGTTTTCGTCATTCTCATTCATAGCAGAATCTTGTTTTCACTCAAACTCTGTGTTATGACAATGCATTTCCCCTAGTGCTTTGGTTCTGACCTTGGTCTCTCATTTGTTTTCTCTTTCCCACACTGTAACAAAAAACTGAAAACTGTTCGACATGACGTGCTGGATCAGAAAAGGGAAAAGAGTGGACAAACTGTAAGCATTTGGCCTGTTCATGGCTCCATGGTTCATTTGGCTCCTGGATTCTTATCTAACCCTTTTCTGCTACAAACAAGAAATAGTTCCTATAAGCAGATACTGTAGGTCAGAAGATACACAGCTTCAATATTTAGTCAGGTCATGTACTGTAGCATCAATGAGGTGTTTCCTTCCTGGACAAATAGCTGTATCTTAAATTGCTTACTTGTCCTAACTGTGGAGCAGTGGTGGAATTACTGTTACCACCCTTGGCCACCACTATAACACAAGGCCTTGTTTATTTCACTTATACCACAGCAATTTGCCAGCCTTAATTTTAATTTGTTTAACATTTGGGGAGGTAACAGGAAGACACTGGGCACATAGTGTCATGGTGTCTTGTTTATGCCATATTTGTTTTTGTGAATGTTCATTAAAGATGAGCCTGCACATCTATTTTCTCCTTCTTTGACTCCTGACAGAAGGCAAGACTCAAATATGGATGCAGCAGTCTTCTGGCAGGTCGTCAGGTCTGGCAAGGAGTCCTCCAGGAAACTGAACTGAAATTGTGGAACTGTGGGTCCAAGAAGACTGGATCCTTCTCCAAGCCCAACTGAACAAACTTATGGCTGGGCTCACCAAAATAAATCTATGTGTCGATAAAGGGACATGGCCGAACGCCAACAGCGCCTCTCTGGCACTCCCTAGCCCAGGCGGATTCCTATAGCCAGTGTAGTTATCGGAGCAACATGTCAAACGTCAACACAGCATCCAAGTCAGAGAAAAGAAGATGGCCTTTTGATTTCACTCCCTGATTCTGGTAAGGAGGTCTATAAAATAAATGCTGTCTTGGCTAATTTTGCACCCTTTTTTCCTGCCCTACCACTAATATTGCTGACACTGTTACACACTGACTAATGTTACCTGACACTGTGGTTGTCATCGTGCATCCCTTCCCTCCAGAGAGTTATCACCCATGCTGACCTGCTTGCCTGAGGATATCACTCTACCCCCTGCCTGATTTACATTGGTGCACTTCCGCCCCATCCTGCTTTGCAGTGATCGATCAAATTTCCCAGTCACCAATCAATATCCAGGACCCCTTTTTGACTTTTTTTGGTATATCAGGAAGGTGCTGGATTATATTTCACCTACATGTAGTGCATGTCTGTGTGCCAATCCAAGACATAACACCAAACAAGATGCAAAAAATGGAGACAGTTAAGGACAGTGCAGGATCAACCCGTAGAGAGTTTTACCTTGAACAATGCAAAGCAAGACATAGCAACAAATTTACAAATAAAATGGGATGAGTTCAAGAATGTGCAAAAAAGAGAAATAAAACTAAATCTGTCAATCTGTCAGGCATTCCCGTCCATGGGTAATGATGGCTGATGTCTGGTACTATTTTCCAGAATGCAGTAGTCGTGTACATGTCTATGGGAAGAGAGGGACGAAAGAGAGACCCGGATAATCTTCTCACCTAAAACAGCTGCTCACGATCCTGTTTCTTGGCTATGGAGCTAGTGTTTAGGGAACAGTTAAGTTTCTCGCCCAGGTGAACACTAAGGAATTGTCTGCTCTTTATGATCTCCACAAAGGAACCGTCTATGTTCATTGGGGAGTGGTCCTTTGGTACTCTTTTAAAGTCAACAGCCAACAATGTTGTTCTTGTGGTGTTTTTGTGTTTTGGGGGGGATTCAAGCTTATCACTGAAGATGAGTCCTCTACCTCTTTGTGATCATTCAAAAACAAAAGGTTTGCTGTGATGACTTTTGAGATTTAATGCTAGTCCATACTAGAAACCTCTTTTTTTTTTTTTTTTACAGAGAATATTAGTCATATCTTATGAATATATGGAAGTAAAAACTTCCTTCATTTCTCTGTAAAATCCCCTGCTACACTTATTCCAGAGCTTCCCTAATGCTTGGATACCATCAAGGTAAAACGTATTCTCAGTATGCCAGAGAAATGATTGGAATGCCTGCTTCACATCTGACACAGTGTCCTCCCTGGAAATATTTAATCTTCTAATTATGTGGAAATACCTGTGGCAAGGTCTGGACTGGTCAGGACTGTATGGGGGATTACTCCCAGCTGAGTTTCTGTAATGTACTACGGCTAAGAGTCTCATTACCATACTGTGCTTAAAGTCTTCTGTTAATTCGCTTTTACACCTTCATCTACCAGAAATCTTTATCACAGTCCTGGTTTGATTTAAACACCTCTTGTATTTACTTTAGATAAGTCAATATAAAGACATATTTGTTCTACCTATAAACCTTAAACACTTACAGTACTGTACAGTTTGCCCTTTTGAGGATACTGTATACAGAATGTCACTATCTATACATTTATCTATCTAAAATGGGAAAAATTATTATTTGATCCCCTGCAGTTTTTGTAAGTTTGCCAATTTACAAAGAAATTAAGGTTCTATTATTTTTTTTATAGGTTTATTTTAAATCAAAAGATCCAGAAAAAGCACATGATAAACATTTATAAATTGTGTTGCATTTCAATAATTAAAATAACTATTTGGACCCCTACCAACCAACAATAATTTTTGCTCCCAAAGACTGGTTATGCCCAGATTATACACATATTATAACCAGGTTATACACAGATTATTTTAGATGGTGCTCCAAACAACTCGTTATGTGTATAAAAGCGGCTTGTCCACAAATTCCCATCAAATTTCCCATTCAAATCTTCCATTCGAAGAGTGCACCATGGGCATGACCAAAGAGCTGTCAACGGACTTCAGTATATATTATGCCCTGAACATTAGTCTAGTTTGTGAATAACTGGGGTCACTAGACATTTTTTAGCTGCTGTGGGATAAAACTATAGGTTTTGCTTTCAGCCGAGAAGCAGTAACATATTTGCCATGCAGATGAGTGTAGGAGAGTTTGAGCAGATTTGAAACTTCTATTTGGAAAATCTAGAATATACTGAGAGTTGAACTTTTTGAAGTTATGAAAAAAAGTTTCCACACTATTAAAAATTTTTGCGAAGCAGTGTAGTTACCTATATAATTAAAAGAAAGGTTGCTCAGAGGTGGGTAGTACGAGTTACATTTACTCCATTACATTTACTTAAGTAACTTTTTGAAAAAATATACTTCTCTGAGTAGTTTCACTGCACCATACTTTTTATTTTTACTTGAGGAGATTTGTGATGAAGAAACGTTACTTTTAGTCCGCTACATTTGGCTACACTCGACTTTATTCGACACTTTAGATATTCTTTAGTGTTTGCCAGAGAAATGCAGCCGGTGGATCTACCATGTGACTGTGTTTCACCAATCGGATAAGGCAGCAAAAATCACATGACTCTGTTTGACCAATCGGCCGCAATAACAATAATCACATGGAGTCAAGTGACCACACAGAAGGGGGCGGGGGCAGAGGTTGTCTTCAGCCATGGTAGCAAACATGTTGCAGTTAATTTAGCTGTTTTATTTAATGTTGCAATCCTAACATATATAATTAGCAAATAAACTAGAGGCTAAAATATATATAATTTTCTTACATTTGATCTGCTGGACACAGTTTATGGTTAAGTGAGACCTCTTGTACACATGTTCTAATGTTATTTTCTGCTGAGTCATTTGCAGGGCAACTGAATATACAGTATATCTCACAATGGAAATAGTTACACTGTTCAAACAAACATATGCTACCTACAGTAGGGATTTGTTTCAAAAGCTTTATATTGTAGAAAAAGGGAGATTAGGAGATTTATGTTTCTTGTACCTTAATTTGCTATTTTGTAAAGAAATTTAGTGTTATTCATTTATTTTATTATTTGGAAATGTCACAATTTGTACATTTATCATTTTATCTGACTGCTTACATAAGTTGTAAAAAAAAAAAAAAAGAAAAGAAAAAAGGACATTATGATGAAACAGTTACTCAGTACATGAGTATCTTTTCATCCGATACCTTTTTACTCTTACTTGAGTAATATTTTGGATGACTAATTTTTTTTTACCTCTACTTGAGTAATATTATTTTGAAGTACAGCTACTCTTACTTGAATAAATTTTTTGGATACCCCCTCAGAACCCCCCCCCCCCCCGCCCCCAAGAGGGTGCTTTGTGCCTATTGGTTTATTTTTTTTTCCATGTCTTCGCATCTACTTTACATTATTAAAGTCTCCTAGTTTCTGCAAGTCTGCCTCGCCTGCATTCATTAAACCGTAACAATGGTTTTGTATGTACATTGGTCAGAACTCTGACCAGATTTTTTTTTGTCTGTAGGTCCATATGTCTGCAGATTTTGTCTCTGACTGGAGAGAATTTTATGAAACTTTGCCAATCTTTATGCATTTGCCTGAAGTTAAGCTTTCACCATAAACAAAATCAAAATGTTAAGGAAAAGGGAGGTTATGAGAAGTTATGTGCCAGATTAGAAACTGCAAATTTTGACAGTGTACTGCGCATACATCAAACTGTGAGTGCTGGATAACCTGAAATAGTAATATCACTGATTACATTATAGCTGATAAGCATATTTTTTGTTTTAACCTTTTAACTATTTGTACCAACTCTTTACGCAATAAATTACGCCTGTTTTATACAAGGGGCAAACCCGGGACATGTGATGACTTTTCTAGTAAATGAAGGCGTAAAAGCGATTGATATTTACAGACTGGAGAACATTGAAGTCGTTCCTGTGAACATTCAGAGAGTGGAACGCCTGATCTTTGAAAATTCATGAATAACTTGTTGCCAACCCGAAGAAGAGATGCATTTGGCTGAACATATAATCATTCACCAACACCATCTGCACATTACAGGAACTCACCTAGGAGTTATTGACACATCCCCAGTACAGTCCTGCCCTCGCTCCAAGTCATGTCCACATGTTTGGGCCATTGAAGAAGTTCCTGGGAGGCCAGCGTTTCAGACGTGAAGCGTGCAGTCTGATCATGGTTTTGGAGTACTGAGAAAAAACTTTCTACCTTAATTGTATCCAAGCTCTAGTGAAGCGCTGGAATAAGTGAATTAGTGTAGCAGGGGATTATATAGAGAAATACAGGGTTTTTTTTTCTTTTTTTTCTGCACAATCAAAAGGCTCGGTTTGCCCCTTGTACTTGTACATACAGTACACGCTAATAACTAATTTAAAGTCAAGATGTGCTGCTGTGTATACTGTTCAAACATCTGTTTTGAGCTGGAACTCTGATTTGGGGGCCTTTTTGCTTGTTTTTCCTAGAAGACAATAAACTATGATTAAAAGAAACAATCTGCCAGGTGATTTGATGTTTCGTGTGGTTAAAAGAAATGAGGCTATTCATTAAATAGAAAGAGCCAAAATATGAGAAATTAAAATGTGTAAGAGTCTCTATGCAGCGTTAGCTAGATTCGCTCTGTGAGAGAACTGCTAATGGCTAGTACCTACTCAAATTAGCTGTAGCTAACCGCAGACAGCTAGCTGACACAAGCTAACCTGAACTAAAAATATTTTTTGTGAAAAAGAAAAAAAAATTATAATTTATTCTCTGCTTCTGACTTAGTTTTTTTGTATAAGGTACAGTAGTTATCTAGCTTGTGTGCTAATTGTGGTTAAAACTGTGGTTAAAAGTTTTTAGTCAACTGTTGTCACACCAGCAAAGCTTAAAAATTAGGTATTAATATTAACATAATTTCGGGAAAGTTTGAGATATATTTGACAGATAGAAGAGCATGAGTTCTCTTACCACAACCATCTTTGTCATTTCTCTCTTGAGGTTTTTTTTTTTTTAATCTTTTATTTGTATGTGAATCATGAGTCAGTTCTTGGAATCAGCTCAATAATTTTTTTTTTCTAAAAAGGTGCTGACTATGTGAAAGTAAAAAAAAAAAAAAAAAAAAGGTGAGAATTTTCCTCAAATATATCTGCTTTGTTATTATACACCACTGGAGAGAAGCAAATGGTTTTCAAAATGGCTGCCAGCATGAAGCTCTGTCCATAAAAGCTAATACAAAGGTAACAAAGCATTTGTTAAGCTTACATTTTAGTTTATTATTTTAAATAAATAAGTAAATGATTAACAAAAAATTTAGAAGTCTATTATCATTGATAAACCGGTAAACTGGCACCCAAGTCTCACCCATAGCCAATGGCTAGCCTGTCCAGTCTTACACCAGGTAAAAAAGACACCAGGACACCTGATGCACCACAGCCCAAGTACAAGGCTGCAAACTTGGCCTCCAAACTCCCCAGATCCACATTTGATTGAATACCCAAGTCTGATCCACAGGCCCTACTCCATAACCTACAGCACCCAGGGGAACCACCTCAAACGTCCAAGTGCCAGACACCAGAACACACCAATACAGGGCTTGATAAGACATGACCCGAGAGGCAGAGTTGCCCCTGTGGCACAAGGAGGGGAAACTACACAAATCTAGGCTTACTGTTTTGTATTTAAATAGATAGATAGATAGATAGATAGATAGATAGATCTAGTGAACTGAAGAGGTACTGAAATATTAAATATAATTTACCGATTATAAAGTATATTAAAGCACTTTATGACATTGTGTTTTCAGTTGGTATTTATTTCAAAAGCTTTATATTGTGAAAAAAGGGACATTAGGACATCTGTGTTTTTTATTCCTTAATTTGCTATTTTGTAAAGATATTTAGTTTTATTCATTTATTTTCTTAAATTTATTTTGACATTATGATGAAATGGTTACTGAGTACTTGAGGACGTTGTACTTGTGAGCACCGGGGGGCGCTGTTTGCTTTGCATGATTAAGCTCCTTTCTGAAGGACGTCACAAATCTTACCTACTGTAATTGATTGAAATTGAATACCTACTTTAGATGATTAATATTAAAGAAAACAAAAGAGCTAATAAATGTTACCGTCATCACATGTATGAGTGAACAGCAACAACAACAACGAAAGAAGTCGTTTTTCTTTTTTCCTCATTCTTTTTACATTATTGGTCATCAGAGGCCTGTGGAGTTTTCTTTTCGGCTTAAAGGCAAGAGATTTTCTCTGCAATGTCGTTTCAGGCAGAAAGACGTTGTGAGGTACAGAAAGTATAGACAGGGAAAATCCAGCTAAATACACAGCAGCGTGAATTTGTCACTGCTTTTAGTTTCAATCCGCACCGCAGCAGAGTGTTGAGAAGAAGGTACCCAGTACAGTATACAGGCACATATATGACTAATATCACAGCACTATGACCAAACATCTGTGTGTGTTTGTGTCTGTGTATGCGTGTGTGCAAATGTTCCTTACACGATCGTGCAGTTACAGTATGTTTTCACTTTTCATTTTTTGTGTCTTGGTGTGTATTACAGTATATATATATATATATATATATATATACTGTATGTGTTTTTACTATTTTTACTTTTTATTTGCTTTAACTTTACTATGTTACTTTTACATTACACGCAGCATTTGTTAGACCTTTTTAATATACATTCATATAGTTTTTACTATATTTTACTGTAATCATTTATTTATTTTATTGCATTATGTTCATTTTATCTTTACACACTGAGGTACATCTTAAACCCATAAAAGTCTACCATTGCTTCTGATCCATCTAAGGATGGATTGCCACCCTGGGCTTTTATTATTAATTAAATAAATAAATAAATAAATTCACCATATGGTCTTTGCCCAGACCACTTACATTTTTTTTTATCCTATTCCACGTTCTGAAGCTCGAAATGGTCCGTATGTGGTGTTTGGACTGGAACATTCCAAAGGGGTGTGCGAGATAGGTTTTTCTGTGAGATCTGAGTCAGCGAAAGAGATATTCTAATGTACCTGTTGCAGACCTCTTCCCCCACCCCCCCACTTCCTCTCCACATTACCCAAGAGCCCCACGACTCAGCTAAGAGCAGGCCGGGCTTGCAGCGTGGGCGAGCTCAAAGCCACCACTTCTTATAACAAGTTGCAGATGAAAAGAACCCAAAGTGTTTACTCTGTAAACCTGAGATTTAAAAAGAAAAAAAAAACAGGAGGGGAAAAAAA
>JAAGKR010004972.1:0-55502 GCA_011419295.1 Clarias macrocephalus
GATCTGTTACCGTTAAACTCTGGCATGACTGATCTGATCTGTGCTGCCAAACCAATAGCAGTTTTATTGTAGACTGATTGCAGGATGGATTCTCTCAGATTACTGCAGATCAGATCTCCAAACACTTTTGCAGCTGTTGTTCCTTTGCAGTAGTTTTTAAACACAATGTAATATCGTGGTTTCAGCTTGAACAGATAAATTATTGGATCATTTGCATCCCTGAACTGTTTATGGCACTCAGTAAATCTGTGACTCGCAAGTTCACACACATGGAGACAGAGATCCAGAGTGAATTCCTTTTTGAGTTTAATTCTCTGGTCCTCACTCTGATGTTCCTCCACTCTCTTCCTGACGTGGTCTGTTATTTCCTGTATGTAACTGTATTTGTACCCGAGTCTTGTGATTTTGTTACAGATCTTGTTGATTAATTCCTTAATTTCTTTGATCACATTTATAATCAGAGTCCTCACTAACTCATTGTCTTCAAAGGCAGGTTTATTCCAGCCAGGAATATAATAAAACCATTTCTGTCTTTTGAGGTTTGCAATGTAACGTGAATAATCTCCCCGTCTGTCTATTTGTTTGTAGTCTTGCTGTTTTTTCCGCCCATGCACTAAAGCTTGTTCATTTCCCACAGACAGAATCTGTACAACATCCTCCCAAAAATTTAAAGTTCTCTCAGGAGGTGTGTCTTTTGTTAGTTCAGTGACCCATTTGTCCCACAGTTTATCAAATTCATCTTTGAGAACTTGTTCATCAGATATTTTACTTTTGAGTTTCAGAGCGAGGTCTTTGCTCTGACTGAATAGTTTTTCATCGCACTGTGTCCTTTTAAGTTCAAAACTCTCCCGAGCCTGTTGCTGATGTATAACTTCATTTAAATTTTGTGTTGTGTCTCTAACAAGGTTTTCATAAAGCTGTGTGATTTTGTTCTCACATCTTGCTCTCCATTGAATTAAAATGTCTTTGTCTTTGTCCTCTTCAAAGTAAGTCTTCATTAACTTGTCCACTTCATCTTTGGTATTTTTTGTGAAAGAATAAATATCTTTTTCTGCAATTGTCACTTTTGTCAGTTTTTCATTTTCAATTCTGTTTTGAAGTTTTTCTTCAGTATCTAACATGGCACTTCTGAGGGCCCAGGTCCATTTTCCAAACTCGTTCTCCAATTTCCTGTACACTGCTATCTCCAGTGTGTTTTTGAAGCTAAACACAAAGTTCTCATTGAGTATTGCATTCCAGAGATCACTAACACGTGATTTAAACTGGGAGAGAGCCATAAGAGTAGAATTTTCAGCTCTTTTGAAAATGGTGTTCTTTAGATTCAGAACATTTCTACTATAGCAGGGGTTTGGTGGTGCCATTGGTGGACTTCCCTCCCAAAGCTGTGCAAAATAATACACATCATTTTGTACACTGAATTCAATAACATCACTGAAACACTCAGCTTCACTGTCTTCTTCTTTTGCAGCCAATTTAGTCATTTCATCCAGTTTCTCCTGTAAGCGTCTCCGTCCCTCCATGTTTTTCTCTCCAGCTGTGATGTCACTGACATTCTGATGGACAAACATGCATCTAGGATTCAATCTGACCTTCTTCATCCTCAGGAAGGCCTGAACAACAATTTGAAGGATGTCCTGCATCTCAGCAGGGTTCTCTCCAAAGATGTTGATCAAAGTCAGGTTTCCAAGACCAACAACAAATGTGGCAAGTTCATTGTCATGATGTTGTGTGGATTTTCCTACAAGCTCAAGTGCTCGAAGACCTTCAGTATCTACAACTAGAATGTAGTCAAACTTCAGTTGTTTCTTCATCTCCTCTGACACTCTGACCAGTTGCATGAAGGCTCCTCTAGTACACCTTCCAGCACTGACAGCAAACTGGAGTCCAAACATGGCATTGAGCAAGGTGGATTTCCCAGAGCTCTGATTACCTAGAACTGACAGCACAAACACTCTCTGGTCTCCCAGTATATTTAAAAGTTCATCTAGAACTGCTAAAACCCAAACCAGAGGAACATGAGCTGCATCCCCGTCCATTAACTCCAGTGGATGACCAGATTTCATAAGTTCTGCTGCAAGCTTGGGGAGAGAGTTTATGGTTTTATCTTTAGATTTTTTTTTTTGAGTTTGTGCATAAATAAAAGATTCGTATATCTGACCCATCTCTCTGAGGATGTGTTCCAAACCAAATGTCGCTGCATTCAATTGTTCTGAAATTTCTGAAAGTTCATTTTGCTCTTCCTTCATTTTATCAGATTTGTCATGTCTCTTCTTAAGGTCTAAAACTGCTGTCCACTTTTCATTGTATTTTTGATAAAGGACCAAAAGATCATCTGAGGTGTGTTTGTCCAGGAGAATCACAATCCATTTCAGAAAGAAAAGTTTTTCATTTCCCTTTAGACATTCAAGTGAGGAAATGAAATGTTCCATGAGGCCTGTGAGTCTGTATTCATGCTGCTTTTCACGGAGTTGCCTCATTTCTCTTTGTTTCTCACTCTTTTGCTTTTCTAAGTTGCTCCCTTGAAGTCGATGCAAGTCTTTGTTCATCTTAGACCAGTCAAGCCATAACTTCCCCTGACATGGGAGATGCTTTTCCTTTAGATTCGAGACTTCTGTTCTTTTTAAATGACTCATTATATTTTCTGCAGCTTGTTTCCCTCTCTTACATTCAGGGTCATCTTCATCTTTTCTCATCACTTCAAATTTGTACAACTCTTCAATTTTAAAAATTGATGAATTCAAAAGACTCTCTTTGATGGCCATTCTGAGGTTCTTGGCTACATCTGACTGATTTCTGTCTTTAAGGCCAATTCTGTATTTTCCTTTCCGTGTTCTAGTTACACTAGATTCATCCTCAGAAAAGAGACAAATTAGTGGCTTGTTGTCTCTGAAGAGCTTCTGGATGATCTTTTTAGATTTTACTTTTTCAGGATCAGAAAAAAGCAAAACGTTGACTGATGACATTTCAGTAATGATCTCCAGTTGCTCCTGATTATTTTCTGCATCACCATGGAGATTACAGAATGCAACACAGTCAGAGAAATAATCATTTACCTTTCCAGATGGACAGTACCAAGCAATCTCCACCACACCATCCATCAGCAGACGATTCTTGCTGCTGCCCTGACAGTGTCTGTGGAAGAATGTGTGATGTTTCTCATTTATCAAGCTATTCACCATCTGAGACTTGGATACAGATGCCGAGCCACACCTAAAAAAAGCCACCATTGGAGTTTCTGCTTCATAAACAGCCTGGGTTTTACTGATCTCCTTACCATAAGAGTCAGCAGTCCTCCAGCTCTTTCTGATTTGGCGAAAGGTCCAGAGAGGAATCTCAATCTCTCTGGAGCAGGGATTGGGCACCAGCAATGGCAAAGCATACTGACACTGAGCCAGTTTATTCACTATCAGCTGCTTTAGGAAATGATCAGAGCAGTGAAACACTGCCATCTGGACATCCATGGGGTGAACAGGATTGTTATGGTTTTTACCATGAAAGGAGGCTGTTTTATTGCAGAAAAAATCTGAAAAGACATCATCTTCTTCAGCTACTAAATCTGTTTCAGGATATAATGTGTCATCGGTTTCTTCTGCTTCAGTAATAATGAACCTTGCTCTGTAGTCCATCATCAGCAACCTTTGTAAAAATGTTTCCATTACATCTTTCTCTCTACAAGACTCCTGCCAGTTTAATGACCGTGAAGTTATCTGCAGAACATCTGAAGTTTTAATTTTTTGCTGGTGTTTTTCCATAAGATTAAGATTAATAAACAGTTGCTCTGTCTTTGCCCTCTTCCATTCTTCATATTGTGATCTAATTTCTTCCATTCGTATGTTTTTGTCCTGTAAAATATAAAATAATAATACAGTTTTTTTAAACAAGTGTGCACAGCATTGTTTTCTGAAATTGTATAAGTGACAGAATGCATTTAAAATATAGCAGAGCTTATTTCTGCACATCACCCCTTTATCAACCCTTTAAAATAATCACATTTTGCAGCCTGAAATGAAGACAAACACAGTTGTTGCTTTATCCAGCTGTATTTACTCAGTGCAACTTTTAAAATCTAAGTGAAAGATAGCACGAGTGTGTAGAAATAGAAGAAGAAAAAAAACTGTATCACTGATTTGGACAATGATTATCCCCTCTTAAATATGATTTGTACACTCGATCAGGTGAAACTAACCAGCTTGTCAGTGGCACACAAAGCTTTGCACATCTAGACTTTGCAATATTTGCCCAATTTCGGTAAACGGTAAACCTCCTTCCCATTGACAACTTTTCCTCAAGAATTTCACAGCATTTTCCCCCATCCATTTCCCTCCTATACTGACAAGTACTCCAGCCCTGCTACTTAGAAGCACCCCATAAATACCTCAGGATATTACCACTTCCATGCTTTACTATAGAAATGGTGTTATTTGGATGGAGAGCTGTTTTTGAATTTCTGCCAGATTTCTGCCATATAGTTTTTTTTATTTTATTTTATTTTTTTAATGAACAAATAATTCAAATTACAGTGGAACCTTGGATTGCGAACATAATTTGGCTCATATATCAAAACACTCGTAAATCAAAGTGATATAAATACAGAAAAATAATTTATACAAAATATAAAGTAAAAATAAAATAAATTAAACTGCACTTTAATAAAAAGTAAAAATAAATCAGATAAGTGTTTCCATTTGTGCATGCAGGCACTGTGTTTGTGTGTGAAGCTAAAGTAAGAGGAGAAATGAGATCCTCTCTTCTCCCTCTTCTCATCTTACACAGTCACTCTTCCTCCTCTCTGTGTGAGTTTCACTCTCACTCTCTCTCACACACACACACACACACACACACACACACACACACACACACACACACACATCCATAATTGTGTATATATGATCTATATTTAGATATACATATTTAGATTTATATATACATAAACATATATAGAACCTTATGTGTGGGTTTGTAATATATATATATATATATATATATATATATATACTGTAATTTTTTCCATAGACTTGAAAAAGTTTGGAATCAAATACTTAACACTATAAAAGCATAGCTGGAATGAATACTTTTATAAATAACTTTATTAAACATAGGTAAAACTAATACTTTTATAAATAACAAACACTCAAACATTGTTGAAATGAACACTTTTATAAATAACTCAAACACTGCTGGAACTATACTTTTAAATAAAACATTTTAAAATATTTTTGGAACTAACGCTAACAAAAAATATATAAAACAATCTACATTTTGACACAAGGTGCAGCTGACAGGACTGCGAGGGAAATAAGCTTACGAACACCCCTCACAAGCTTGTGAGCTGCACCCCATTATTCTCCCCCCAATGCCCAGTGTCTACCGTCTCCTGACATTTTGCTTCATATACCATTTTATGTATTTGGAATTTTAAGTCCTGCCTTGTTTGCACAGACAGTGTGTGAAAATCCTCCAGGAGGCTTTTAAAAAAACAACTGTCACTGTCCTCTGGAGGAGTGATCGCTCTCCTGCTGACTCTGCACTTTCCTGTGCTCTCCTCCTCTTTCTTTTATTCCCTTCAATTCCTCCTGTCTGAACCTCAACACTGTTCTCCGTGATCCCCGAGCATGATGGGCTTGAATGTCCTGTCTGAATGCTGTTCTCCAGTTGGTTTTCGTCTTGCTGGCTCTCACTCATCTGGTCTGCACTTAGCAGAATCTGTGTGTGTGTGTGTGTGTGTGTGTGTGTGTGTGTGTGTGTGTGTGTGTGTGTGTGTGTGTGTATGTGGTGATGATTGTCCTGGCTTTGCCTGGCCCAGTCCTCTCTTTCCTGTGGGGACAACTCCCCCCCTCCCCCCTGCCATAATACTGGCAGTAACTCTCTTCTCAAAGGGCAAGAGGAAGCTCATGACCTCACTATAACGCCATGGCCTACTTTGGCTTGCCAATGCTCCACTCCTCTCTGCCTCCTTCCTCCTTTATATCCTCCTTTCTGTAGGTGTCCCTAAGAGACTTCCACCTCTTTTTACCCTCATCCACTAGTGAAAAGACAATAAAAAACACATATTAAATATACACTTGATGGCCGTTTTAAGAATAGCCTCGTTGCATGCTATATCTAAAATGACACAGATGTATATGAGTGTATATACATTTAAGACTAATGACATCTATCATTATTTTCTCCAGCTATGAAAATCACCTGCTAATTCCATAGAAGAAACAAGTTATAGAAAGAAAGAAAAAAAAGAAAGAAATGACTGCTTTGAATGTAAATGTGTCTTCATGGGATTTTTTTAAAAAGTGTTCTTTATTTCTCCAGTAGTCAAATTTTTTTAATCATATGCTTAGATATGACAGAAATATTTTTGCTCTTTTGTGTGATCGGGCGCTAAAATTAGCATGAATTTCCCGCTTATTTTTCGGGAAAAAATATAACTCATATAAAAATATGAGCAACTCACCAGAAACACCAACAATTTCAGACACCTTTGTCCACGCATCATTTTTTTAATTAATGTCCTTGTACACAAACAGGGACATGTCATATATAACCGGGAAACCCACTACCGCAATAATTAACTTCTCCTCCATGTTGCTTGGGAAATAATGGCACCGGAATAAAAGTTTACAGGACTGCGTTACGCGGAATCCGCTCAAGCGGAGGACCTCTACTTTTTTATTGGTTGCCGCTCAACCGTGTCCTAGCTCATTACCCTAAAATTGAGCTGATTTCAACTCCCTTCGGCGCTCTCGCCGTGTGGCTCCCACTGAAAATGAATGACTTCCACCTGCTTTGATGCTCTTGCCACGTTCGGTGTGAACGCAGGGTAAGAGATGGCCCTTCTCGCCTATCCCCTTGTCTCATCTCAGTCTTTCATCATTTGAATTTCATGCAGGTAACGTAACCTCTCCAATTAACCCCCACATCCTTGTTATCTACCACCCTCCTGGTCCTCTAGGTAACTTTCTGGAGACATGCTTCTTAGTCTTTTTCCTTCTGTTAACACTCCTCTCACTGTTCTAGGAGATTTCAAACTCCCCTCTGACAAAGTCAATCCTCTTTCCTTCTCCCTCTCCTTAACTCCTTCTCATTAACATTAAACAGTTGCACTCCCACACACAAGGGAGGGAATTCTCTTGACCTAGTATTCAGCCACCATTTCTCAGTCACAGATATCACTACTATTCATCTTCATAAATCTGATAATTACCTGGTATCCTTCAGTATCACTCTTCCTATTCTGTCTAAATCAAACCACCAAAACTTCTCTTTTACCCGCAGAAGCCTACACTCTGTCTCCCCTTCCTGTCTTCATGCACCCTATGATCCCTCCCAGACCCAGACCCCTTTACTTCTCTATCACTAGACTGCAACTGAAACTTTCCTCTCCTCTCTCTCCTCATCCATGCATCTCCTAAAACCTCTGTCCTCTAAACCAAGGCAGACTTTTTGTCCTGCTCTTTGGTTATCTGATGTATTGCGCAACAACAGAAGAGAATTAAGAACTGCCGAGAAGATGGAAGAAATCACAGCTTGATGCAGATCTGGTCTCTTACCATGCTCTTCTCTCCAAATTCTTGTGTGACGTGACTTCTGCCAAAACTGCCTTCTACAGGGAAAAGCTGGAAGCCTCTGCACATGATAGCAGACTCGACAATATATTTTCCTCACTTCTCAACCCATCCTCTCTGACTATTAATGACTTTGCAACATTCTACGATAGGAAAATTGCTGCATTTCGCCAGTTCTTTTCTCCCAACCAAACCCCTACAGCAGGAAACCAGCTACTTTAGGACCTTCCCTCCCCTCCCTTAGCAGAATTCTCCAACCTGTCATCTGATGAGATTCAGTCATCCAATCACACCACCTGTTTATTAGTCCCAATCCCTTCCACATGCTCCAGGCCATCTCATGATACCTCCTTCCCTTCATCACAACCATTAAATACTGCTTTTAAGAAGGCAAGGGTTATTCCCATCCTCAAGAAACCCTGCCTGGATGTCAGTAACTATCGTCCGGTATCACTTCTCTCGTTTATTTCCAAAAGTTTTGGAAGGATTGTTTTCAAACAAATGTCTCTTCATCTCTTGCAGAACAACCTTAATGATCCCAACCAATCTGGATTCAAAGTGGCACATTTCAGAGAGACTGCCCTTCTGTCAGTCACTAAGAAGCTCCATGCTGCTAGATAAACTAAACTATTATCTTTTCTCATCCTTCTGTACCTGTCAGATGCATTTGACAAAGTGAACCACAACATTCTGTTATCTATTCTTGCAAGCCTTGGAATCTGTGGAACAGCGTGCAATGATTTGCTTCCTACCTAGTGTCACGAGTCAGCTAGATCAACCTAGCTCGTCCAGATCCTAAGACTCCACTCCAGTTATTCTCACTGCACGCCCTCCTGGTACTAGCGCACACCTGAACCTGATCACTAATCATTTTCCCAGCTTTATAAGCACGCTGCGAGAACCATTCAGTGCCGCAGTATCTTACTCGTGTGCCTCGCGTCTTGTTTTTCTGTGAAGTGATTGTTTGTGTATCTTAGCCTGTTAACGACCCTGCCTGTTCCACGTATTTCTCTCTCTCGTCTACATCCCCTGGTACTTCTGCTGTTATCGGACTGATTAACGTGTATGACCTCGCATGCTCCCAAGACTTCGGATTTGTACTCACGATTTGGATTCGTTCGCCTCCGCTGCTGGATCTTCGGATATCGACCTTTGCATGGTAAAGACATTCTTCTAGCTCTTTGCTTCTTCTTCCTTGCAAGTCGGTTTTGCGGCACAAGCATTTCGGCGGCACGAGCACTTCCGCGTTCGAGCACTTCCGTGTTTCCGGACCTCCGGGAGGACGTTCGCGCAGCGCACCGACCTCTGTCGTCACAAGGGTGATCAGCCGCCACATTACACCCTTCAGCTACTGCGTGCTACGCGGATCAACAGCAAGAAATTGCTCACAAGAACCCGAAAGGATTCTCCGTGCTCAGCTTCCGGGAATGTGGAGGTCCCCTCGCGTCGTAGCTCCGCCCCCTCTCTCGTCATTAAGAGTTTCCACACGCTCACAGTCACCAAGCACACACGCTCACTGCTTCTCTCCTCTGCTCCTGCTTTGTCGGTTCACCCAAGCCCCAGTGTGTCCAATAAAGACTCTGCACGAATTAATCCCAAATTATCTGCAATTGGATTCACCCCACTCAGTCATCCAGGCCTCTGACACCTAGAAGATAGGTTGTAGGAGATGACATGGAGGGGACCCTCATCTGCCCCACGCAGACACTCTACTCGTGTCCCACAGGGTTCAGTACTTGGTCCTCTTCTGTTCTCCCTCTATACCCGGTCTTTTGGTAAGGTCGTATCATTGCATGGCTTTTCATACTATTGTTATGCAGATGATGTGCAAATTATTTTCTCCTTTCCTCCCCCAGACACTCAAGTTTCCACTCAGATCTCAGCACCCTTGATGGCAGCTCATCAGCTGAAGCTCAATCTGATTAAAACTGAACTGCTCTTCCCTGGTGATTCATCCCCCCGATTAAGAACTTGTGATCTCCCTGGACAACAATCACTCCTTCAGCTAGGGATGTGCCAGACGAAGCTTCCGAAGCAGTGAAGCTATTACAACAAACTGCATTGATGCTTCGAAGCTTTTTGACACAGTGCTCTACTTCGCCATCCGGAGAATCCTTACACCAGCTTTGCCATCATGTTTTGTTCATTGTAAGGTTTTGTGTGTGTGCAGAGTTTATATTCCCCACCCCACCTTTTTTTTTTTTAATATAATGGCAATAAAGAACGGGGTTTCTTACATACATTTTCCATATTGATATTAAACAAACAATGTAAGCTAAAGACGGTGTTTACAAACAGCAAACAAGTTTGTCATTGAGAGAAGACTTTTATTCTTTTTGAGAACAGTCCTTGAGCATGCAAGGTGTTTTAATTTACATTAATTTAACAGACATTTAATTGTCATTGGTTTTATTATATATATATATTAACAATAAAACACCATCTAAAAAACATATAGGCATACATATAGGCATGACAGTTATGGATATAATTATAACATTGAAGTAAATGGACAGCAGGTATGGAAGAGCGCAATAGATGCGCTCTGTGTTTGAGCCCTGCGTGACATGTCAGTGAGGTAACGAAGCTTCATTTCCACAGGTCATGTAACAGCCTCATTTCAAGCAATGCTCCGGAACCCTGTTTCGAAGCACTAGTATGTCAAAAACTCGAGACATGTGTCGAAACTGGGTTTTGAGTGACCCATCCCTACCTTCAGCCACTGCCTGCAATGTTGGGATAACTGTGGACAATCATCTATATTTTTTCCCCCACACATCGCTAACCTTACGCTATTTTGTAGATTTCATCTTTACAACATCAGAAGAATCCACCCATTTCTTTCTTCACAGGCTACTTAGGTGCTTGTTCAGTCCCTTGTTATTTGAAGACTGGACTATTGTAACTCGCTCCTGGCAGGTCTGCATCTGTCCACAATTCGCCTTCTGCAGCTGATCCAGAATGCAGCTGAATGCCTTTTCAACCTTACCAGGTTCTCCCACACCAACCCACTTCTCTGCTTCCTGTAGCTGCCCACATCAGATTCAAAACCCTGATCCTTGCGTACAAGGCTAAAAATGGCCCAGCACCCACTTATCTCTCAGCTCTAATCACACTACGCACAGCATCACATTTCTTCCGATCCTCCAGCACTGCTCGCCTTGTCTCACCAACTCTCAGGGATCGAGGAAGACATTAATCCTGACTCTTTTCTGTTCTGGCAACTAGGTGGTGGAATGAACTCCCTTCTTTGACAATATTTAAACATGTGTTTCTTCAATACTTTGACTAATTCCCCCACAAAAAAATTAAATAAATAATAATAATAAGAAGAAGAATAACCCTTCCTACCTGTTTTGACTGATGGCACTTAGTTAGTATCCTAGTAACCCAGCATAAGTATCTATCCAATGATGGAAACTTCAAAGCACTTGTGTAAGTCATTCCGGATAAGAGCATCTGCCAAATGCCTAAATGTAAATGTATGCCATTTAGAAGGTAAATAGGTTCACCTTAAAGTCATTTTTAGGACCTTTGACTAGTTACTGCTAGAGTTTGTAAAGCTGTGCCAGAGCAAACCAGTTATCCTAACTGGAAGAGTCCAGTGCTGGTGGAGGGGCCGTAACTGGATGAGGTCAGGATCTGGACCCTCACATACAGACTGATTATAAACTGCAATATCATAGTTTTCTCAAAAACTTAACTCAATAACAGTATCCCAAACAGCATGTTGGAGATTGAGCTGTGCACCATTTTTTGTCACTGTTTCTGCTGGTCTTGAATACCTGCTTATTAAGTGCAGACCTTTTTATTTATCATGCAAGTTAAAGCACATTGTTGTTACAGGTGTATGCAAAGATTGCAGAGAGAAAGAACTCTTGCTTTTATTAATAATCTGAAGACAGTGCATCCTGACATAACCTTTATCGCTGCTGGAAATTTTAATCACAGCAACTTAAGATCTGGGCCCATATTTATTAAGCGTCTATGAATCACTCGTAGGAATCTGGCTGAAGGTTCATTTAGGACTGAAAATAGTCCTAACCCAAGACTACCTGAATGCCAGTTCTTCACTACTTTTAACCTGTTAGGACACCCCCGTAAGTCTCCTACATTTTGGTGGAAATAGGAGTGATTTCCTTTTTTAAGAATCTTGATAAATAGTTTATTCCTACCTCTAAAAGTAGGACCTAATGGCATCATTCTGAGAATTTTTGGACATCGGGAGTGATTTCCTACCAAATTTATTTGGTTGATTACAACACCTACATTTGATGCTGTGGGTTTAACATACTGCGTCATTAAAATATAAAAGGGATAACCATGCCTTTATGTCATCTAGACATGTTAACAGAGCGATGACAGTCACCTTAACTAGATAAATCTGACTGTCATAAATATGTCATTTGAATGGCAGTGAAAGGAGATGGTAAGTTTTCTCAGGATATAGCCAAGCAACAAATATAATAAGAAAAGAAGGGGCCCAAGGATAGATCTCTGCGGCACCCCATACATCAGAGTTGCTGATGAGGACTTAAAATCTCCAAGGCTAATAGAAAATGTTCTATAGATGAGATAGGACCTAAATCAGTATAGAGCTGTCCCCTTAATTCCCACCAAGTGTTCTAAGTGTGACAGAAGGATATTATGGCCCTATGTAGTAAAGACAGCTGTTAAATCAAGAAGCAGTAGAATCACAGAATCACCAAAATCAGTAATATGGTAAATGTCATTTAAGATATCTTAATTTAATATCCTTAACAAAGCTGTTTCAGTATTGTGAAGAGCCTTTACTGAAGACCTAAAAAAAATCATGTTCACAAAGATATATGTTATAAGATTCTACTTTCTCCAGAATCTTAAAGAAAAATGGTTGTTTGGAGATTGGTCTGTAATTAGAAAACACAGAGGGATCAAGATTAGGTTTCTTTAACAAAGGCTGCACAACAGCATGTTTAAAATTACTGGCTGCGATACCAGATCCCAACCTGCTATTTATAATATTTAAAACTAGAGGACCTAGAATGGGACCCAGCTCTTTAAATGAAGTGGAGGAATGTGATCAGCATGAGAATCTGCAGGCTTCATGAAACCAACAATCTTCATCATAAAAGAAAGAGAAATCGGCTCAAACTGGTAAGACAGAAATGGAGATGGATGGGTCACATGCGGAAGTTGTGATAAGATCTTGTAGATTAAATATTATAATAAAAACAATGGTTTTCAGACACTGCATAAGAGCTGTTGTAAGAGCCAATGTAGGGGCCATTAAGACCTGCATTAAAAATAGTACCTGACTACCTCTCATCAAAATGGATCTTGACAGTTTTATTGCTTTTTTTATGACCTTTTTTATGGCCTAGAGGTTTGATAAAAAATATGCTTGGTGAGGGGATACATTTCAAGGTGTTTGTGTTTAACTATTTAGACTGGGAGATTTAATTATTACCAACTGGAGAACAGTGAAATGTTTAATCAGTGTGGTAAAAAACTTTCACTTTGAATGACTGGGGACTGTTGAACTTGTTAGTTTTTCAATTTATTTAAAGAGAAGAAGAATACGTGTTATCAGAGGGTGAGAGCCCTAAGTCGTTGGTGGTGGATTTAAAGAAAAAAAAAAAAAGGTCTTGATGATACGACTAAAATATTGTCCATTTTAGTCCAAGAAAAGAATAATATGGGAAACAAAAGCAAGGTCTGTGGGTAAACGGTTTTACCGCGTGAGCTTGTCCGATGTTAAACGTGCGTAGCACATGAACAGTGAGTTCTCCTCTGGTGCGAAATGTTGGCGCGGAGCCTGTTAAACGGTGAATCAAACGGGTTTCGTCTCGGGTGTTGTGATTGGCCGGATCTGTGCGTGATGAAACCCCATCAACGCCACTTCTGCTTAGTCACAAAAGGTATTTATTTTTCAGTGCTCATCTAAATCTGTTGTTTTGTCCACATTTTTAGGTAGGACTGTGACTATTTTGTTTTTTGAAAAGTTCTCTAACACTAGAGCTAAGGTGTGTGTGTAGTGATTAATAATGAAAGAAACAAAAGTTGATCCATGAATTATCAATGCACTTTGTGCCATGATCATTTTGTCAGGAATGGCATGCTTAACTGATCCAACAGATCGGTTAAAAGTCTAGCTGGTTTTACATATGCTTATAAATAACGACCATGTGTTAAAAAACAGGTACTATACTTTTCTTGGAAAGAATAAATTTGTTTTCTGTTCGTCATAGCAGCATTGTAATGGCATAGGGGTGTTAGTTAACTAATGGGGTTAATTAATTAATTAAATCAGATTAGGATGTAATAAAAGTTTAACCAGATATTTGTTTCATAGGGAGATGAGGCTAATGTTTAATAGCATTGTTTAAAAAATGTAATGTTTATACTTGTTTTCACAAGTAAGTGAAGTATGTGAATATAGGAATACCTTACAGTTTTAAGAGTTAGCTCTCATTGCTAAGTTTAAATAACCGGTAATGTGAGTTACACAAAGTATTTTCTTCAAAATCTTAACAAAAACTGATCTGAAGTAAACAGATCAGTAAATGTTCTTGGGTTGTTCTTGTGTGTTTAGTCTTGTTTTTTTGTCTGTCGCTAAACCTTCACGCTTGAAAGTTCGGTCCTTTGTGTACTGAATGAAAGATCTGCGAAGCATCAAGGCTATGTGTAAGTATAATGTCGTTTTATAAACTTTTCAGAAAACTCTTCTAACACATCTTAGCAATAGTTTTTGTACTTGATGGTTTCCTGTGGTATCCTGTACCCAGACGAGTTTACATCCAAATGGCTCTTGTCTGCTAGAACCCTTTTGTTTAATCAGGAGAATGTAAATGTATTTCCTCTCTCCTGTCTGTCTCCGGCTCTCTCTATGACTGACATGTGAATGACTGGTTCTTTTGTTGTTCGAGATGGAGCACTGTTTAAATGTGCTCTCCTTGTTGAGAATAAACAGAGATCTTCAGATGTGTGTGTGTTTGTCTCTACCGGTCGATCGGGTCCGGACCGGTAAGTGTATCAAGGTGCAGCAGACACAACAAGTTAAACTCATCTTCTCTTAGCTTAAAACTTAGCTTGGACACACGACTTCTCCAATTAAAACCTAACACGTATGAAAGTTAAAAGTTTTCTTTTTAGCTACACAAATTATTTTTTCATAAAAATCAAACTAACATGTCTGAAAAAAAGCTGATTTCCTTTATGGTTTTGTCTTGCTTTCTTGTATGTGTGTCTGCGTACGTGTGTGTACTTGTGGGGATGTACTGTAACAAGAGGGTGGATTTAAAAAAATGAACAATGAGGTGTTGAACTTCTATTACAAACCTTTCTTAAAATCTACGTTAAAGTCATAGTTTTTTTTCTGAAAGTTTGTGTAACTAAATGTGAATATTAAATCTTTATATGCAGTGCAATTTTGACTATACAGTCTTTTTTGTAAACATTTAGCAACACACTTTATTTGAAGGAATTGTTGTTGTTTTTTTCATGTTTCTATCAGGGGTCATAGGAGTGATAATTAATAGAAGATAAGTGTTCAGGAGCATTTACGACGGGTGAGTGTCCTTGTGCCTGATGTAGTAAAAGCTTGGCCAGACAACTATGAGTTCAAAGGAGATGCTAAACTTCTGTTAGAAACTTCCCCAAAAAATCTAAGGTAAAAGTCAATATTCTTTAGGGTTTTGTCTTGTTTTCCCTGCATCACTATGCTTTCACTTGTGAAAGTTCTGGTAGTTAAATGTGAATAATAAAGTTTATGTGCTTTGCAATTTTAACTACACAGTGTTTTTTTTTTCATAAACTTTTAGCAACATACTGTATTTGAGAGACTTGTTTACGGTATCTGTCATTAAACCTTCATGTATGAAAGCTCTGTTAAACGTGACAGCAATGTGTTATTGTGGAATGCTTTGAAGACTGCAGTCCACAAATGGTCACTATCGAATTCAACTCAACTTGAGCAGCTCTAGAAAGAAGAGTGGAAACATATTGCAAAATCTAGAAGTGCAAAGCTTCATGTGCCATTGAGAAGGTGATTAGCTTCACCTGATTGAAATTTACAAGTCATTTTAGAAGGGTGTAATCCTTTTCCAAATAAGTGATTGTATATACTTTTTATAATCTCCCATATTGTATATACTGTATATAATCTCAATACTTTTTTCTCAAATGTTGGCGTTATATCTTTCACTTGGACTGAATGAATACAATTGGATAAAAATCATTATGTGGCGTGAGTTTGACTGCCACACAATGAGATGTAATAATCGAGCTTTTATGTAGGGCTTCATAGGGTATCAGAAAAATAGGAGTGTGCAAGAGTGCTTGTGACCTACCTATTCTGAGATAATGTTTGTTTATTAATTGAAACTTAAAAGGAAACTGAAAGCAAAAAACAAAACACGAAGCTCCTCTATCTCTTTGAGAAAGGATGTGGATTTGGAAACTGAAACTAAACAGTTGTATCCACTTAGGTCGAGGTTAACCCTTTAATAGGCTTAATTTTTGTCTCTTTTCACTATCTAAAAGCACATGCTTATCGCATTGCATGCTTCCCTCGTTCTGTTGGATTCAGGCTTCTTATATAGACTTGATATTTATCTTCATCTTTGTCTTTGCTTTATAACTGGTGCTACCTAATTTCACATGCCACATGTCGGTTTCCAGGAGTCTAAATAGATGCGCTCCCAGTTGTATCGCGCTTCTGCTGAGTTCCCCCATGGTGGAGTCCTCTATGGTTCCTCATGTTGAGAAATCTATGGAATAGCCTGTAGATCTACCTGTTCTGACCAGTGTGGTGCATCACGGATCTGTCCCTTGTAACATCCTGATGCTAGCAGCGTCTCAGCCTCACTGAGTACAATGCGTTGTGACGTCAGTAGTGTCGCGAGACCATGAGTGTACGAGACTGGATATCGTGATTCAACACGGAGTAAAACACAATACAACGCATGCTGGTCTACTGTGATTATTATACACACACACACATCATGCCAAAGGGCAAACACAACATCCCTCACAAGAACAGTGTTGTTACAATATAGTTTAATTAGTCCAGTATGGGAATCCACAAGCGTTCATCCAGATCATACTATTCCCAATCCAATTAATACATTTACATTTCAGCATTTGGCAGACACCCTTATCCAGCCCTAGATAAGCTATAGGGGATACTGGGGCAGGAGGCGCTGGAGCTGGGAGTTGGACACCCTTTAGTCAGCTTTTGGTGGACTGAGGTCTCCAGCTGGAGACAGATTGGGTCGGCTAATAAGTGCAGGGGCTGTGAAGCTAAAGCCAGAGAAACCTCAGAACTACTTTATATTATGGCACCCAGGTTACCAGAAACAAGATCTGTTTAAAGTGGTGTCCAAGTCGTAGTATAACTGGGGCTGTCTGCTACTGTAGGTCAAAGGCCCTGACTTAATTGGCTGGCTGGAAATGGAAACCAGTGCAATGACAGAAGGCAGTGGGCTAGCTGGTATGCCCAGTGCCTGGGCTAGCCTCTCATAAATAAAGTCAATAAAGAGCCCAGATGGGCTCTCTGGATCCCGGCCCCTAAAAGAATGGCAGGCAGGAAGAGCCTACATGATGGAGAGTTAGAACTGCCTGAGCAGAGACATCATAAATGCAACCTTGGCCCTTTCAGATGGAAATTGGGATGGTTGCAGGTTGAATATTAGTCAGCATTGCAGAACAAAGATTTTATTCTGGCATATTCTGTAACGTTTGTTTGAGGGTGGGTTTGTGTGTTTGTATATGTGTTGGGTGGATGTTTGTATGTATGTGGGTGGGTTTGGTATCTCGTGTTTCAAAACAGTGATCTCTGATGCTTTTCTGTTGCTTTTCTTGTCAACACTTGGAATCCTATTTTTTCCTTTATGTTAATTTGTTTTTAATTACTTAGTGATTGACTCTCTAAGAGCTCAATCCTGGAACTGTTTATAACTTACATTTTTCTTGGTTTTCTTCCGCAATGTTGGACAAACACAGCAGAATTTTTAGTTTAATTTAATTTTTATCTGCAGTCAGTTTGCCTAAAGACATCTAAAGGTTTGCTATCACCCAAAGGTTTGATTATCACCCAAATGAGGATGGGTTCCCTGTTGAGTCTGGTTCCTCTCAAGGTTTCTTCCTATTGCCATCTCAGGGAGTTTTTCCTTGCCACCATCACCCTTGGCTTGCTCATCAGAGACAATCTAATCAATTAAAATTCATACAAATTTTTCGAATTTCATACAAATTTCCATCATTTTCTTTCGATTGTGTAAACCTGCTTTTAACAATGACAATTGTTAAAAGTGCTATACAAATACAATTTAATTGAATGGTTATTAGGTCACAATTCAACAAAATGCTATTTTACATCATATAATTATAAATAAATTATAAATTATAACATTATAATTTCATCATAATGGTGTAAACTAGTGATGTGTTATTTATGAACAATTCATTCTTTTTGAACGAGTATTTAATGTGACTCAGAAGAAGGAGTAATATGAGAGTGATTCATTACTTTTCTCGTAAGTAGAACAAGAGTGATTTGTTGTTTTCTACTGGTCATGCATGCGCAAAGCATTGCAAAATCTCCGTAGGCTATGTACAGAAAACAGAAATGTGCAGTTCATCTCATGAGTCTTTTAGTCTGAGTCGTTCGTTGTTTTGTCGCGTGACTGTCATAGACACTATGCAGTGCATTACACAGGAAAACAGAATTGAGCAGTTCTTCTATTCATGAGTCTTTGTGTCCAAATTGTTTGTTCTTTCGTCATGTGACCCTCAGACGCTATTAGCATAAAAGTATGAACCAAAGGATTTTGGACTCGGACAAAAAGATATGAGAGGTGAGCTGATCATTCTGTTTAGCATATGTCCTTAGCTAAATTGTAATATTTTAATCACTGAAACGTTAACCAAAATTTGTGTATGTAGACGTGTTGGGGGTCTGTTTATTTTGAAAATGGAACCCAATAGAGCGACGGTCCCTTCATGGGACTTAGCTATTGTGCTCGAAAGTCTGATTGACGCCCCTTTCGAACCACTAGGGTCAGGCTTCTGACTCTTAAGATGTTTTTATTTTATTTCGGATCAAAGAACAAAATTAACTGAATGACTCAAAAACAGATTCGTTCATTGTGATGAATAAGATTAAAAGAACCAAGTCACTAAAATGATCCAAACTTTCCATCACTAGTATAAACTGTAATGTAAGAACATGGCTGCATTAGTAACAGCTTACCCTCTCCTGCAGGTCAGCACTGTGGTCTGTGAAGAAAAAATAAAAAGGAAAATCATGAAAATGAAAATTTGGACAATAGTTACTAATTTTGCAGGGGTGATGGGTGAGATGTCATTATTGATTTTTTTTAGCTGAGATGTGTGACTGACAGTTGGGAGAAAACTTTTGTGAACCCTTTGGAATTATCAGGTTTCTCAAATTGGTTGTGCATAAAATTGGCTGTGATCACAATTACAGATAAACGCAACTAATAACACAAAAGGCAGCACAGTGGTGTAGTAGCACGGTTGCCTTGCACCTCCAGGGTCTGGGGCTTGATTCCCACCTCAGGGTCTGTGTGCATGGAGTTTGCATGTTCTCCCAGTGCTTGGTGGGTTTCCTCTGGGTACTCTGGTTTGCTGCCACAAATCAAAGACATGTAGATTAAGCTAATTAGCATTCCCAAATTGCCCGTACTTGTTGACTGAAGGTCAAAAAATTGTTGTAAAAATACAAATAAATACAGTGGTCACCATTAATAAATGAAGCGCACAACAATGCAGGATGAAACAAATTCAAATAAAAATTTTATTTGTCACATTACCAGTCATACACAGTATGATATGAAGGAAAGGAAAGTGTGAAAATAAGGGAAATAAGAGGAATTACAACTTTGAAATATAAGAAATATGTAAATAGAATTTCGATGTAAATGACTTTTAAATTTAAATAATGTACACTCAGTGAAAACTATAATAAGAAAATATTGGAATAAAATAGTAGAATAAAAAATATAAATATAAAAATATATAATAAAATATAAACAATACTAAAATTAAATATAGAAGAGTTGAGATGCAATTTAACTTAGTGTATTGTAGAACTGTGTCCAGTTACTGTGAGATAATTTGCAGTTATGCAAAGTTCACAGTACACTGGTGTGCAAAATGTACAAATATTCAATGTGTTATGTGTTAATGTGTGTATTGTGTGTGTCCAAGTTCAAAGTTTGTAGTTTAGTGGTGTGCAAAATGTGCAAGTGAGCCATATGCGCAATGTGGTGGGTATTAAGAGACCAGCGTTGGGTGTTAAGTCCTATGTGGTGTTGTGATTGAGATTTTTTATAGCCTGTGGGAAGAAGCTCCTCCTCAGTCTCTCTGTGTTGGCCTACAAGAGCGGAATCGCTTTCCTGACAACAACAGAGATAATAGTTCATTGTTGGGGTAGCGGAGGTCCTTCATGATCTTCCTGGCCTTGGTCCAGCACTGCTTGTTGTTGATCGATTGAAGGTCAGGGAGTCTGGTGCGGATGATGCGCTCAGCTTCAGAGCTCAGAGTTTGTCTGTCCTGCATGGTGCTGTTCTCAAACCAGGTTGAGATGTTTCTCGTCAGGATGCTCTATATAGTGGAGGAGTAGAAGTCCCTAAGCACCTTGGAGGGCATTCTAAAGTCTCTCAGGCATGTGAGGTGGTAGAGATGCTGTCGGGCCTTTTTCACCACAATGTTGATATGCCAGGACCGTGAAGTGAACAGAGAGTTATTTAAAGCTGCCCACTCTCTCCACAGGGCACTCAATGATGACGGGGGTCCGGTAATTTTTCTCTTGCTTTGTACTGAAGTCTTGCTGAAGTTCAGGAGGAAGTTGTTCCTCTGGCACCAGTTCTCCTGATGATAATCGTTGAGGGAACCAGGGACAGGTACGATAATGGACTCTTTAAAGCATGTAGAGTTTACCGACTGGGATAAGGAGAGGTTGAATATCTCTGTCAACACAGGTGCTAGCTGGTCTACGGAGGCTCTGAGGACTCAACCTGAGATGCCTCTAGCCATTACTCTCTGCCAATGGTGCAAGATCTAAGATCGTCGCGGATGGTCTAATCCATTCACGACTTCTGACTGTTCCCTGAAAAAGCGGCAATGAGATGCTACATGAAAACGCTATGGGATCGTGTTTTTGTTCAGCCAGTTGTGAAGCATGTGTGTACCAAAAACGGCAAATATTTTTGGCTTATATAACCTCGGTCAGGTAACGTCATCTGATGAGATGCACCTGCAGGTTACAACTAGGGGTGAACCAGAAACATCCTCAGGTCAATTTTGTCTGAAAGGACATCCAGCCACGCCAACAGTGTGGCACTGGAGCACAGCATCTCGTTCCCGCTTTTTCAGGGAACAGGGTTACAGGACAGTAAAGCTACACTCGATGCTGTGTGAAAACACTATGGAAACAAGAATACCAACACTGCCGCACTGCCAGTGTCTGGACCTCCAGGATGTGTACGGTGTGCGCACAATAGCCAAAGAGGTCTCAGACATAACTTTGGGATGCCGAGGACCCGTGAGCCCGGAGTAGCATGGACATTGAAACTATAAAATCTGACAAATGTGTGCGGAGAGGACCAACCTGCTGCATCACACACTTGCTGCAAGGGGACACCTATTGCCAGAGCAATTGATGAGGCAATCCCCCTGTGTGAAGTGTGACCATGCGCCTCGTAGGCTAGGGCAATAGCATCTCTCACCCAATGTGACAGTGTTTGTCTAATGGCACCCCCAACCCCCACACCACCCCCCGATTGAGGCCCCTATAGCAAATGAAAAGCTGCTCTGACTTATGCCACTACTGTGGTGGACGTAAATATGAAGACCACATACTGGACACAGTACGTGAAGCATTTCCCACTCCTGGGCTGTAAAAGGCAGAGGACTGCTTCGAGAAAGCTTCGAGGACAACTGGGTGCATGGTGGAGAATGGAACCTTCAGAAGCTAGTTCGGTTGTGGATGCAGAATAGCTTTGACTAGCCCAGGGGCAAAGTCTAGGCAGGATGGGGAGACCAACAAAGTCTACAGATCTCAAATTCTCTTCAAAGTAGTAATGGTCATAAGAAAAAACATCTTAAGAGTCAGAAGCCTGACAGACATTGACCCTAGTGGTTCGAAAGGGGCGTCAATCAAACCTTCGAGCACAATAGCTAAGTCCCACAAAGGGACCATCGCTCTATTGGGTGGCCTCAACCGTTTATCTCCATGGATAAAACGAGCAACTGAAGGGGGCTTTCCCACAGAAACCCCATCGTTCAGAACATGGCTAGTCGAAATAATGGCTATGTACGTTTTGAGAGTACTACAGCATAAGCCCCATGAGAACTTTTCTTGCAGAAACTCCAGCAATGAAACAATTCGGCAGTGGACTGGGTCTACATGTTTTGCCATGCACCAACTTTCAAATACACTCCATTTGAGGGCATGAGTTCTTCTAGTGGAGGGAGACCTAGCACTTAGAATAGTGCCAATCATGCTGGCTGGAAGACCAGCATCTCTTAGTAAGCCCCTTTAGGGGCCAGATTTGAAGGATCCAGGGCTTGGGCTGGGGATGAAATGTTGTCCCCTGCGCCTGAGACAGAAGATCCCTCCTCACTGGCATCACCCACGGTGAGCCGTCGAGGAAAGATATTAGATCTGAGAACCACATTCTGGTCAGACAACAGGGCGCTATCAATAAGAGGTGCAAACCCTGTTGATGGACCCTCCTCTGGACTCACGGGAGCAGAGCTATCATCTGGGCTCCCAGGGGAGCTGGAGGAGTCAGAGAAGAGTAAAGGGGACATTGTGCTGTTTCTTGCAAAGCAAAGAGGGTTACCTCTGCTACATAAAATCTTTCTCAGATTTGACTGACCACTTCGGAGTGGAGTTTCCATTCCCCATGTGTTACAGCTTGTCTGGATAGCAAGGCTGTCCCCACGGAGTGGACACCATGCTGCATCCTGTAGCCTTTGTCTACATTCCCTCATACCCAAGGAGATACACCTGGCAGTAGTTTCCACGCTCCCAGTTTCTTTAAAAGGGCCACATGTTTTGACACTTCAGTTAGGTGAGGCCGTGCTAGATGTTTGGCATCCTTAAAGATGGCAGGAGGTGACCGAAAACTTAACATTCCGTTGGAGACTGGTGTTCCACGAAACACCAGTGGTGGCGGGGCTTGAACGGGGGTGCCGGGTAGGACACTTTATTCTGTGAAGGAATTCTAGGCAAGACAGGGGCATTAAGGAGGAAAGCAGGATCCTTATCTTTAATGCTCATGAGGTTTAGCCACAGATGTCCCTCCGTGGACACCATGGCAGCCATAGAATAGCCAATAGCACAGGCTGTCTGCTTCTTTGCACGGAGAGACAGATCTGTGGCTCGGCGTAGCTCTGTGAATGCCCTTTCATCGATAGACCTGCCAATGCTCAAGTCGTTCAGCAGGTCAGCCTGGTAGGCCTGCAAAACCGCCATGGTGTGCAGTGTAGCATCAGCCTGACCCGCTGCCTGAAAAACTTTCCCCACCAGGGAAGATGTCAGTGTGCACGGATTGGTGGGGAGTGTGGGCTTTTTCAGGGAGGATGATATCCCAGGAGAGAGATAGCCCGCAAGCATCTCTTCTATCTGGGGCATCATCATATAACCATGTGCCTTCGCATCAACGATATTCAAAAATCAAAGTCAATAGCACAAAACACGGGATGAATAAGGCTTATTCTATGAAAGAGTTAACTCGTCAGGGAGATCACCAAAGAAAGGGAGAGAGCGTCGTTGAGACCCCTCTCCCGCGGCCACCCGACAGAAACCGGTCATCTAATTTTGAGCACTCGGGGGAATCTCGCTTCTGCGGCCAGTTGATATGCAACCATTCAACTGCACATGTTACTACTTCGAGTAATTCCTCATACACTCTGTCATCACTAGAGGAGCGTTCTGAGGTGGCTATCTTCATGGAAACAAGAGAGGAAGTCTCTTCCACCCCTTCACAAGAAGTGCCGGCATGTGCTTGAGATTCAGATGCTAAAACGTCCTGACCGAAGCAAGAGCCCAAGAGAAAGGGGGAATTATGTCTCATGCGCCTCTGCCAGATCAGCATGTGAACCGCACAAATGTGCCGCAGCTCGCGGCTTCTCTTTAAAGAAGGTGGGAAGCATCTTAATAGGGAGCAAATACAATGCGGACCGTGAAGACAAAAATACCTGAGGATGTTTCTGGTTCACTCCTATTTATATCCCACAGGTGCACCTCATCAGATGACGTCACCTGACCAAGGTTATATAAGCCAAGGTTTGGCCTGTTTGATACAAACATGCTTCACAACTGGTTGAACAAACAGATGTTTCCATAGCGTTTTCACTCAGCATCGAGTGTACCTTTTGAAGGGGAACCACATTTTTGCACAACCTTACCCCACATCAAGCACATCTTGCTGTCTTCAAAGAAAGGTGACACCACTGTTTAATTTCTACATTTTTCCTGAGTTTATTAAAAGAGGAGTGACTTGTTGCTTTACATTTCAGGGAGCCTCATGTCTGTGTTTCCTTCTTGCTTTCCGTTTTAGTTATGCTGACATAGTTATTCTGCTGAAGTCCCTTGTGCTTGCATTCTGCACAAAATTCAAATTTACCTTATCTATTCCGTGACCGTGTGCATACCTAATAATGTCGCTGAGCCACACATGACAATCCTGAGATACCAATCATCCTGACCTTCACTGCCCTCTGCATAGGCCTGATCATTATGATGCCCTACACCTTGTTGGAGTTCTCATCACATGGATAAGTCACAGTTTTTTCTGGGTTTCATACCCAGGTCTCAATCCCAATCATCCTAGAGTAACAACAAAATACATGTAGAAAACTCACAAACTGTAAAAGGTGTTTTTTTCTGTGTCCACTATCAGAAAAAGAAACACATTGATCAAAACATGGAGTTATCAAAAGGACACCACAGATTAAACGACTGCTGTCCAAAGGAAAAACACCTGAATGTTTCACACTACTTTAAAAAAAATAAAACATGTTTTAATGTCAAATAAAAAAAGCGGAACTTTGACAAAATGCATGAAGCAGTGCTTGAAGAAAAAAAATGAACTGCATGCTTACACTAAAGTCTCATTCCAATTGTAAAGAATGATGCATGGAACTTGGTGTCAATTTGGCCATCACTGGGAGAACAATGGATACCCAACTGACATTTACAGCAGTACTTTAGGATAGCAGTGCAAGTTTAAGAGAGTATGAGCAATTCAACAAGGCAATGAGCCAAAGCACACCAGTAAATTAAGTAAAGGATGGTTAAAAAAAGAACTTTTTCTTTTTGTTAGAAAAGTCAGGGTCCTACCCTTAACCCAGATGAGATGTTGTGGCATGTCATGAAAAGGACTGTTCAATTAAAAAAGCTTTAACATATTAATGAGCTTTAACAGTTTTCTAGGAAATTATGATCCAAAAGATTCTCATTATTGTGCATTGTGCAAATTGTAAAAGATTTTACAATTATGCTCTAGATAAAGTTAAGTACACTTAATAAGTTATATGATTAACCAATGCAACAAACTCCATAGAGTTCTAAAAATTTTATTACACTATGGACCAATCATCCATAACTGTAGACGCGAAGTCCGGAATTAACTTAGAGCGGCAGGAAAATGGGTTCTTACTCGTCACAGAAGTCAGTCGAAAAGTTGTTAAACAAATGCAATTTAATAAACAAAAATGTCAAACTCCAGTTGGTTCCTGTATTCTATCATATCACACTTGTAAAACCCTAAACTCGTGTTTCCTCAAACATTTAAACACAAGTTTTCCACACAAAAACAAGACGGTAAGAAAATTGTTCTTCCCTTGTTTTTCTGCCTGCACCACATCTCCCTCAGATGACAAGTGCGTAGCAGATAAACACGGAACAGAAATTGGATATAAAAAACATTAGAAATAAAACTGAATATACACAAATACACACATATTTACATATGGAAAAAATCTAAAGAGATTATATTTTAAGTTATTACATGGAAATTAACACACTAAGCAAACTGTTAAATTGGCTCCTACATACCAGCCTCTAATTGTCTTTGACTTTAACAAAATAACTACCAATCTCTTACAACAAAGAGCCAAATAAATTTCTTCAAGATAATATGTAATCTTACATAAATCTAAAACACCAAAAAACATTTTAAGGTGATGTTTACTTGAAATTAGACATATAACAGATCCTTTGATTAGGATTATGTGACATTATAAATCTGCCTCTAAAAGCAAACAAAGCTTAGAAACAGGCCGTAAAAGAGTGTTCGTGTTGGTTTTCACTTGGGCCTGCCGTACAAGACCCTTGTTGTTTGTGAATGTTTGTAGCACGCAGCCCATTACGCAAGAGTTTTGATGTGCAGAATCATCAGCAACCAACACAATGTCCTCAGGCTTTAGATTTTTCACTAAGCTTTGCCATTTTTGTCTTTCTTACAAGTCTGGTAGGTACTCCTTGACCCAGCATTTCCAAAATAGGTCAGCCATATACTGGACTTGGCGCCACCTACACCTGGAATATAGGTCTGCTTTATCAAAAACCCCAGGAGACATTAAAGGTTTTACTTTCAGCAGCAACAAGTGATTTGGGGTGAGGGCCTCTAAGTCATTTGGGTCATTGAACACCCTAGTGATGGGACGACTATTGATTATTGCCTCCACCTCACACAAGAGTGTTTGAAGGCTTTCTTCATCAAGAGACTGCTGCTTTACGGTGGAGTTAAGAATTTTTCTGATCGTTCAGAATTTGTCGTTCCCAAACACCGCCATGGTGCGATGCAGTTGGAGGGTTGAAAATCCACTGCACACCTTTTTGCAAGCAATGTTGTCTCAATAATTATTCAAATTTTGTATAGCCTTTCGCAACTCCTTTCCTGCTCCAATAAAATTCGTTCCATTGTCAGACCTGATTGTTTGAACTTGGCCCCTTCTAGAAACAAATCTCCTTAGCGCATGAATACAAGAGTCAGTATCTAAAGATCTAGCAATATCAATGTGAACAGCTCTTATTGTCAGTCAAGTAAAGATTACCCCATACTGTCACAATCGGGCCAAGCTCTGAATCAAGACAAACACCATGCCCCCCATTGCCAGAATACTGATTAGCACCACCTGATAGCAATCAGGATGAATCCACAAAAGCGCACACCACACAGCAGTCAACGTCCGGGCTCGTAAGCGCGAAAGTGGACCGAAAAGCTACTCCAAGTAAGACACGAATTATATGTCTATTTGTTACTTACCTAATCTCCTTGTGCTTCATAGAAGTGATTCCAGGGAAGCTTCCTTATCGGCATCTCCGTTGCTGTGTGTGTGGGTGTGCGTCTCCCTTCGCCGATTCCCCAGTGACTCGCCTATATTATTTCCCTGTTGTCTGGACAGGCGCTACAGTGGGCGGAGTCAATTTGGTCACAGGGAGGACCACTCACCACCTCATATGACCTATTTGTTTCCCATTTCAAGGAGGTATTTGAACGGGTGGACAACGAAGGGTCTGCAGGAGAACAGCTCTACCATCTGAAGCAAAATAACTAACCAATACAAGATTATGCTCTCCAGTTTCGTACACTAGCTGCCTCCAGTGGGTGGAATGAGCAGGCTCTCATAACAACCTATCGTCAAGGACTCGACCCCAATCTACAAATTATGCTCGCGACCCACGATGACTCTCTGGGACTAGAACAATTTATTCAATTTTCCATCCGCTGCTCAGCACGTCACTTCCTGTCACGCCGGGCACCCCGGGTTCAGCAGATCTCCTCCACAGTCCAACATCGGTCTCTGGTAATCCGGAACCCCTACTGGAACCCATGCAAGTGGACAGGGGGAGACTCTCATCAACCGAACGAGAGAGAAGACTGGCCCAGAATCGATGCCTGTATTGCAGTAATGCAGGGCACCGCAGGAGTGAGTGTCCCATCCGACCTCCTCGTCCAGTGGTGAGTGTTTGGTCATCTCATATAGAAAAAATACAACCGCTCTCCACAATTGTAAGCCTTACTGCATCCCATGTTACTATTTCAATGGCCGCACTCCTCGACTCAGGGTCAGCAGGGAACTTCATCTCTGGCAACCTATGCAGGCACCTCAGGATCAAGACCACCCCGATGGAACGACTCTTCCAGGTCCAGTCAATAAACGGAAAACCCCTGTCCAGAAAATCTATACGGTCATCCGCTGGCCCCGTGACACTACAGGTGGGCCTACTCCATCAGGAGGAAATTACATTCTTTGTCCTAAAGGAATCCATGGCGGATGTTATATTGGGACACCCCTGGTTAATGAAGCACGAACCTATCCTTTCCTGGTCCACAGGAGAGGTACTGAAGTGGGGAAAGGGGTGTTCACCCAACTGTTTCCCCTCACTTCCATTGAAACCCCAAATATTACCATTGCAAGCTACATCCATTGAAAGCCCAGTGGAAAAACTGTCTGTGGATGTGCCTCCGCAATACTCTGCCTTCCAGGACGTGTTCTGCCCCAAGAGGGCTACACAACTGCCTCCACATCGGCAATGGGATTGCGCAATAGATCTGCTTCCTGGTGAACCCCTGCCACGGGGGCGAATCTATCCTCTCTCCATTCCAGAAAGAAGGGCCATGCAGGAGTATATCTTGGAGACTCTCCAACAAGGCTTCATCCGTCCGTCAACTTCTCCTGCAGCGTCCAGTTTTTTCTTTGTGGAAAAAAAGATGGCGGCCTCAGGCCATGTATCGATTTCCGTACCCTCAACGCGGCCACTATCAAATTTCGTTACCCGTTGCCTCTAGTCCCAGCAGCTTTGGAATGTCTCAGGGAAGCAAAAATTTTCACAAAACTAGATCTTCGCAGTGCCTATAATCTTATCCGTATTCAAAGGGGAGATGAATGGAAGACAGCCTTTATCACCCATACAGGGCATTATGAATATCTGGTGATGCCCTACGGCCTTGTCAACGCCCCAGCCATTTTCCAAAACTTCATGCATGAAATCCTCAGAGACTTCCTCTACCAGTTCATTATTGTTTACATTGATGACATTCTCATATTTTTAAAATCCCAAGCGGAACATCACCTGCATGTCACGAGGGTACTCGAACGTCTCCGTAAGTTCCATCTATTTCTTAAAGCTGAAAAATGCTTATTTAACCAATCATCTGTCCATTTTCTAGGATATGTCATAGATCAAAACGGGTCGAGGATGGATGAAGAAAAGGTAACCACCATTACTAACTGGCCACAACCTACGACGATCAAAGAGTTACAACGCTTCCTTGGCTTTGCAAACTTTTACCGAAGATTCATCAAAAACTACAGTGTCATCGCCAGTCCTTTAACTTCCTTACTCCAAGGTAAACCCAGAACCCTGAAGTGGACCCCGCAGGGCTACCGTTGCATTTCAACGATTAAAACGAACGTTTATTTCGGCCCCCATTCTCACACACCCCAATCCTGAACTCCCATTCGTGGTGGAGGTGGATGCCTTGACCAACGGCGTGGGGGCCATCCTCTCCCAACAGCTAGGGAAGCCCGCAACACTCCATCCATGTGCCTTCTTCTCTAAGAAATTCAGTCCAACCGAAAAGAATTATGACATTGGGGATCGTGAATTGCTGGCTATCAAGATGGCCTTAGACAAATGGAGACATGGGTTGGAGGGGGCTACTCACCAGTTCCTTGTCTTAACTGATCACAAAAATCTGCAATATCTGAGGGAAGCAAAAAGACTTAACCCCAGACAGGCACAGTGGGCTATGTTCTTCTCCCGATTCAACTTCAAAATCTCCTATCGGCCAGGGTTGAAGAACACAAAAGCAGACGCTCTTTCACGACTACATGCCAATAATATCTCCAACGATGAACCTGTTTCGATACTCCCGGAAAAGCTATTTGTTAACTCCATCCAATGGGAACTCCCTCGATCAGTATCCGAACCTGCTCCAGTCAATTCCCCCAATTGTCCACCAAATCACCAGTTCATCCAGGAACAAGACCGGAATGCACTAATTCACTCCGTCCACTCCTCACTAGGTACAGGGCAGCCCGGAGTCGACCATACTCTCTCACTTCTACAGGAACGGTTCTGGTGACCCAATATGGAGAGGGATGTCAGGAGGTATGTCAACGGATGTGCTGAGTGCACCATGTCAAAAAGTCCTCGTCATTTACCTGCTGGGAAACTCGTGCCTCTGCCACTGCCGCACCGCCCCTGGTCACACATAGGAGTGGATTTCATCACAAACCTGCCCAACTCTGATGGTCATACCTGCATCCTCGTCATAGTGGACAGATTTTCAAAGGGCTGTCGACTGATTCCTCTCAGAGGTCTCCCCTCCTCAATGACAACAGCGGAACTCTTTAATAAAGTCTTTCGTTACTTCGGCATCCCAGAAGACATTGTCTCAGACTGAGGCCCACAATTCATTTCACGGGTATGGCATGGGTTCTTTCGACTCCTAGGTGTGACTGTGAGTCTATCATCTGGATATCATCCACAAACAAACGGACAGACTGAACGTAAGATTCAGGAAGTTGGAAGATTTCTTAGAACCTGTCATGGCCACCAGGATTCCTGGAACCAGTTCCTCGGTTGGGCCGAATATGCTCAAAATTCCCTCCGACAACCGACTACTGGTCTCACTCCATTCCAGTGTATTCTAGGTTATCAACCTCCGTTATTCCCCTGGAACGGGGAACCGTCCAATCTCCCGGCGGTCGACAGCTGGTTCAGAGAGAGTGAGAGAGTATAGGAAGACGCTCACCATCATTTGCAACATGCTGTACACAGATACCAAGCCAATGCTGATAGGCGTCAATCTGTCGCACCAACAATCCAACCGGGAGACAAGGTATGGCTCTCCACCCGAGACATGCGTCTGCGCCAACCTTGTAAGAAACTCGGCCCTAGGTATGTCTGTCCCTTCACTGTTCTAAAGCAGGTAAACCCGGTCACATACAAATTACAACTACCTCCTCAATATCGTATTCACCCAACTTTCCATGTCTCCCTGTTAAAGAAATACCATAACTCTGTCTTCTCACCCACAGAGCCTGGCCCCGAAAAAGAAACAACACCTCCTCCAATCATAGTAGATGACGGAATCACCTACCAAGTATGGGATATCTTGAATTCTCGTCACCGTGGTGGGCGCCTGGAGTATCTGGTGGACTGGGAGGGTTACGGTCCGGAGGAGAGGTCATGGGTGCCTCGAAATGACATCCTTGATCCTACAATGCTAGAAGAGTTCCACCGCAGCCGTCCAGATTGCCCAGCACCAAGGGGAAGAGGTAGACCACCACTTCGGCGGAAGGGTCGACCCTCAGGAGCGGGTCGTGGAGGGGGGGGTAATGTCACAATCGGGCCAGGCTCTGAATCAAGACAAACACCACGCCCCCCATCGCCAAAATACTGATTAGCACCACCTGATAGCAATCAGGATAAATCCACAAAAGGGCACACCACACAGCAGTCAACGTCCGGGCTCGTATGCGTGAAAGTGAACTGAAAAGCTACTCCAAATAAGACACGAATTATATGTCTATTTGTTACTTACCTAATCTCCTTGTGTTTCATAGAAGTGATTCCAGGGAAGCTTCCTTATCGGCATCTCCGTTGCTATGTGTGTGGGTGTGCGTCTCCCTTCGCCGATTCCCCAGTGACACCAGACGCATCTCTCCTCTTCTCCATTTACTCCCCAGGCAACACCAGAAAGAACTCTGTTGGCGTTGCTGTTCCAGCGACAGTATAGTTTCACATTCAAACAGTATTTCCCCGCATCCGTGTGAATCTGACTTGCTCTTTCCTGATTACAATAAACGTTTTCTCACTGTGGAAACTTACCCTTCTGTGTCAGTCCGCCTTTGTTACACATACCTCTTAACTAATGTCCTTCCCTTTTTTATTTCAAATGGGCCAAAATAATCAATGCCTACATTTGTAAATGGGGGATCATCTGGCAAAAGTCTGTCACGGGGAAGGTCAGCCATGACTTGTTTGCCTGTAACGCTGCGCTGGCGTTTGCAAATGGTGCATTGGGACAGAATTTTTCTAATGGCTGTTTGTGCTTTTAGAATCCAGTATTTCTCTCGCAACATTGACAACATGTGATTATGACCACTGTGGCCAACATCTACATGAATTGATCTTAAGATCAGATTTGAAATATGATGGTCCTTTGCCAAAATTGCAGGATGTTTAGATTCCTCAGGCATAGCTGATCTGCTTAACCTGCCACCTACTTCTAGAATTTTGCCTCATAAAACTGGTGACAACCTGTAGAGAGTGCTACTGCATTTAACAGGTTTACCTTGCTGAAGGGCTTTGATTTCTTCCAGAAACATGATTGTTTGGCTGTAGCGAATGATCTCTTTCTCCGCAGTCTTAATGTCACTTACGGTCAATGTAACACCTAACAGTGAAGCTTTGAAGGTTCTCATTTCCTCCTGAAGTTTAGAATTCACTGACATACTGTACCCAGAAACGTGGCACCGCTCTTTCCTTTTTTCCATCAGTGTCTTCAGAATACTTTTAAACTTGAGAAACCATGCAATGGCTCTTTTCAAGCGATACCAATTTGAGTAGTGAGAGACGTATAATCATAATTATCTGCGCATACTACATTGACTGAGACTTCGTTAACTTAAGATTTCTGACAATGATATTGAAGAGTGTGACTTGGAATTTTTGGCCACTCTAATACTGTCTTTGTCAAAAGGGATGGACCTGTGAGCCATGAATTCGCCTTAAAGAAAAGTATCTACAATAAGTCGCCTTGAGGCAATGTCAGCTGGGTTGGACGACGAATTCACATACCTCCACTGTGATACCTTAGAGAGCTCTCTGATTGTAGTTACACTGTTGGCCACAAAGGTACGGAACCACATGCTTTCACTGTTAGATACTTCAGGACTGAAGTACTGTCTGTCCAAAATACAGACTCCTGAAGAACCAAGTCCAATTCAGCTTTCAGCATATTGTCCATTCTAGCAGCCATTGTAGCTGCAGTGAGCTCAAGACGTGGCACAGTAACTGATTTTACTTGAGCAACCCTTGCCTTACCCAAAATAAAGGCACAATGTTGGTTACCTCTGTGATTCCCCATGAGTAAGTATGACACTGTGCCATAACCCAGCTCACTGGCATCTGCAAAATGATGCAAATGTGCTGAAGTAACTTCACCAATTGGCTTTATGCATCTCATGACCTGAAAGTCATTTAAGTTCTGAAGACTAGCCAACCACAGATCCCACTGATGTCTGAGAGTTTCTGGAATACTTTCATCCCATTCATGTTTTGTTCTACAAAGCTCTTGTAGGATTTGTTTTGCAGGAAGAATGATTGGCGAAAGTATTCCAAGTGGATCATAAATGGAACTAACCATGGACAAGATACCTCTCCTTGTAAGAGGCCATTCCTGCAGTGTTACTCTGAATTGCAAGGTATCCATTTCTACACACCATTGAACCCCTAGAGCTCTTTCCAATGGCAGCTTGTCCTTCTCCAGATCCAAGTCCTTCACTGTCTTTGCTTTGCTCTCCTCACTTATGGATGCAAGTACATGACGGCTGTTGGATATCCACTTGGTCAAATTAAATCCTCTTGATGCACACACCTCCCTTAACTCATGCATCAGAGCTATATCCTGCTGTTCCATAGCTACAGATGTCAAACAGTCATCTATGTAGAAATTCCTAAGGACTATCTGAATTACCTCTGATCTGTACTGTGCAGTGTTGTCTTTTGCACAACTTTGTAGAGCATAGATTGCACAACTTGGGGAGGATGTGGCACCGAATAAGTGAACAGTCATTCTGTATTCTTCTGTTTCCTGAACTGTGTCCCCTTTAGGCCACCAAAGAAATCTCACAGATCCCTTCCACATCTGCTGTGAGTGCTATTGGCTTATGTCTGAATCTCATCAGCACACCAATAAGAGAATTACTCAAGTTGGGTCCTTGTAATAGATGAGAGTTGAGTGATTTTCCCTGGTAAGTAGCTGCGCAATCAAACACCAAGTTTATGTTATTTTTGGATGATACACCCCGGATGTACGAGATTCTACCAGGGTTCCCTTCCTTTTCATTAGCAGGAACCTTTTCAGCATGTCCCTTTGTTAACATGTCCTCCATGAAAGTACAATAGTCCTTGTGGAAATCCAAATTTCTTTTGAATTTTCTTTTCAGACATTGTGCACGCAAGGAAGCAACACCATAGTTGTTGGGAAACGTTACATCCTTTTTCTTCAATGGAAGGTCAATGCAGTAATGTCCATCAACAAGCTCTATGGACTGTGATACTGACTCCATGGACTGCCTGTCCTCTATAGACATTTAAAAATTTTCAGCTTGCTTACACTCAGGAAAATCGTAGCTCATTTGCTGTTGATTTAGGTTCTCCAGACGCAGGGCCACCCTGCGTTTCTGTTAGTTTGGATGTTCTCTCTCTAACGGTCCATTTACAATCCAGCCCAGGATGGTCTTAACAGCATAAGGTCCATCTCCTCTGCTGTTGATGACTTTCCAGGGCTCTAGAACCTTGGGTACATTTGTTCCAATCAGCAAGCCAATACCTGCATCGATCTGAGGAAGATGCACCTCCTCAAGGTACCTCCATCTTTTAATATCTTTCTGTTGTGGAATGTTTTCTCTTTTAACTGGAATCTCCCTTTGTGAGAACACTTGAGGAAGATCTACAAAATTGTTCTCATGCAGTCCACTTATTTCTAGGCCAGTGAAAACATGTTTACTAACAGACCTTTCCTGTCACATAGTATGCAGCAGGATGTTTGTTTTCCTACCAGTTATCCGTAGTTCCTTCATTAGCTGTTCTGTGCAAAATGTTGCAGAACTTCCTAGATCCAAGAAGACATAGGTCGTAACCTCACGGTTGCCCCTTTTGGACTTGACTCTAACTGGTATGATGGCCAAAGAGCACACTAAATGACCAGCCCCAGTACAGCCACAAGTTTCACTGGTTAGAGTACATGACTCAGTGACTACCATGGAGCTTTCTTCATCTTGGGCTCTGGGAAATGCTGGCTTTCTTTCTGGGATATGAAGGATTGTTGGATGCTTTAATGAGCATTTCTGACAAGTGAGCCTTTGCTCATGTGACCTGGTAACAAGCAACCATAGCACAACCCTTTGGATTTCAAAAAGTCAAGTTTTTCTTTGTTTCAGAACGTTGCATACGTTCAATGCATGGCTTTTATTACAGCATAAACAGAGGGTTCCACTGCTTGCTTTTGCTCCATCACCTTTCTTTGCTATTTGGGGTTTGAGTTCTGGAACAGGTGTCACACTTGTTGCAAGGGTGGTTCTCCTGTCTTTCATTTGTAAGTTACTTTTGTTTTGTTTACACTTGAGATTGTCTTTCGCTATTTTGTTATCCTGAATGTTACCAAACAGTGGATGTGAAACAATCTTTGCCTGTTTGTCCACAAAACTGACCAAGTCAGAGAACCTTGCTCTCTTGCTAGTCCTTTCTTGAAGCTCACAGGCAGCTGCCCTCCACCTTTCTCTCATTTTGAAAGGAAGCTTTGATATGATTGCACGGATGTTGCTTGGACTGTCCATCTCTTCCACATATTCCACACTGTCTACAGTGTTGCAGCAACCAGTAAGGAAAAGAGCAAAATTTGTTCAGACTTTGTCATCCTCTGGCTTCAAAGCAGGCCAGTTCAATGCCTTATCTGTATAGGCGGTGGCAATGGTGTACTCATTGCCAAAATGTTGGTAGAGTAGTCTCTTTGCCTCTTTGTAGCTCCTTTCAGAAGGCATGTGTTGACAACTGCGTACTAATACCTTTGGTTGCCCCAGAGTGAATTGCTCCAAAAAGTACAATCTGTCCTTATTATTTGTTGTCTTATTCTCTACTCCATGTTCAAAGGCTTGCATGAAGAATGTAAACTCAAGTGGGTCTCCGTTAAAAACTGGAATATCCATAGGTGGGAGAGTGGACATAGACTGCTGTTTCATGAAAATCTCATCAATGTCATTTTGCCGTTGCATGATATGATACAAACTTTCTGTATCTACATGTGCAGGAATGCTGACACCTACCCTTGGTGGCTGTGATTTAGCAAAATACTGTTGCCTAGTGCTGACTGTTGGATCTACATCAGCATCATGTGCTAACTCTCTACAGTATGTACTTGGCCATACCAAGTTGTCAGATGTAGCTTTAAGATTTTCTGTAATTATGGCAGCCCTTGCTGCATTACCAGAAGCACCAGAAACACTACTAGCTGGTTCGTACATGAACAGAACATGAAGTTTGGCATCGGCTGCTGCAATAACAGTTTGGAGCTCCAACTTTTAATTCTTCGCCTTAAGCTCAGCTTCCTCCCTCTCAAGCTCTTGTTTCTGCTTTAAAGCGTTAGCTCGTGCCAACAACTCTGCCATTTCAGCTTCAATCCTCATCCTAGAAGAAGCTGTAGATGACACACCTGAGGCCACATGACTACCAATTTTTTTCCGGAAAGAGAGGGAGTTGTGAAGAAGAAATTACCATTGAGATGCTGTCCATACATTCCACCTCTGCATCACATTGCTCAGCCTCTTTGGATTGGAGTTTAACTCTTTTGATCCAATCTTTGACCTTGTCTACAAAGTACCTAAACGCTTGAGACTTAGGTTCAAACCAGTATAACTGATCTAAATATGCCTCATCTTCAGACATAAGCTCTCTGGTTGCATTATTAATATCTTAAAATGTAAGTAAGGACCGTGCAAACTCACCCTCAATGCATTCTTACACCACTTCAACATTACCAGCATCTATAAGCAAGTTTTCAATTTCTCTCATTTGCCTTGTTAAATGTCCTAGCTTGGCTTTTCTAGTTCCCAGCAGCTGGTTAAGTCGCTCCTCTTGCGCTTTAACAGTCATCTCCGGCATTCTTTTGGAGGCCGCGTCCGCGTCCTCTTTTTCCATATGGCTCATATTCAAGTTCAATGCGTGCACCGTGTGTGTCACGTAAGCAGATAAAATCGCCCTCCGAGCAGCCCGAGTCCGAACAGCGTGTGTGTAATCCTAATGCCGTCAGTGAATCTCAGCCACGATAATCCAATATAATCCAGGAAACACGCCTAATGATATGTGAATCACTCCTTGATATTTTGTTAGACAAATTGTTGGTCGTGTCGAACAAAAAAGGAGGAAATTTTCTTACTAAATGTAGACGCAAAGTCCAGAATTAACTTAGAGCGGCAGGAAAATGGGTTCTTACTTGTCACAGAAGTCAGTCGAAAAGTTGTTAAACAAATGCAATTTAATAAACAAAATGTCAAACTCCAGTTGGTTCCTGCATTCTATCATATCACACTTGTAAAACCCTAAACTAGTGTTTCCTCAATCATTTAAACACAAGTTTTCCACACAAAAACAAGACGGTAAGAAAATTGTTTCTCCCTTGTTTTTCTGCCTGCTCCACCTCTCCCTCACATGACAAGTGCGTAGCAGATAAACACGGAAAAGAAATCGGATACCAAAAAGAAATAAAACTGAATATACACAAATACACACATATTTACATATGGAAAAAATCTAAAGAGATTATAATTTAAGTTATTACATGCAAATTAACACACTAAGCAAACTGTTATGATACAAATTATTGACAGACTAAATTGGTTCTTACAATAGCATTACAGCTAAAAACATTAAGCGCAGAAACATGTGGGCTTCCCTTGTGCCCCGATAGGGAGCTTAAACTCTTTCCTTCCTGATCCCCAAATCCGTAAATAACAAATTATTGATCAGTTTCCATGTTGGAAAACTGGTATGTTGACAGTATGAATCCTGGGCAATAAATCTCTAAGCAAAAGCAGAGCTAGGCATAAAAGGTCAGAGCACAAAACCATGCATGAAGACAAAAACTGTAAATGAAAACCAAGGAGGAACTGAAAACATATGTTTCTTTGAAGATATCCAGGTCTCAGTTAGCGCAAAAAATATCAAAAGGAAAAAGGGCAACAATGGCTGAGATGAAATATGTTTTCTTCAGACTGGCAGTTACTTAGCCATTGTACCACCACAAAAAATAATACCTGAAAACCTCCTATCAAAGTAGTATTTGACAGTTTTATTGCTTTTTTGACCTTTTGGATGACCTTTAAGGATGCGTTTGGATGCCCTCTATGATTTTTTTAGGGCCTAGAGGCATGATAAGGGGGGGGGGGGGGCATAATGATGCTTGTGCGTTAGACATCGTTCCATTTATTAATTTATTTCATTTAATTTATTTCATTTATTTACTTCATTTATGTATGCATGTATTCATTTAGATTTATTCATCTATGTGTAAATGGTTTTACCGTGTGAGCTTGTCCAGTGTTGAACAGCGATGAACAGCGAGGACTGTGCCTATTTTTTTTTTTTAAAGTTCTCTAACAATGGACCTCCGAGTGTTGAAGTGGTAAAGCGCTCTCCCTATCAGCCGGAGATCACTAGTTCGTTTCCCGGGTGATGCTGTGACCTCCTGCAGCCGGAGGTCTAGAGAGAGCTGATTGGAGGGGAGGGATGAGAGGTACTTAGTGCTTGAACATTAATCACGGCTCTATAGTCAATCAGGGGTGTCTGTGAGCTCACGCAAGCGGAAGGAGCGGATAGTGCTGTCCTCCGAGTGTGTTATGCTGCCACCAATGGTGTGTGAGCGAGCAATTCGAAATTCGAAATGTCGGAGCCCCCTAGTGACAGGGAGGAATTGGACACGACTAAATTATGGAGAAAACCTGGGGAAAAAAAGTTTTCTAACACTAGAGCTGAGGTCATGTGTGTGTATTGATTAGTAATAATGGAAGAAACAAAAGTTGATCCTTGAATTATCAGTGCACTTTGTGCCGTGATAATTTTGTCAGGAATGGATGCTTAGCTGATGCAACAGATCGGCTGGTCTAGCTGGTTTTACATATGCTTATATATACGAGGACCATGCGTTAAAAACCTGGTAATATACTTTTCTTGAAAAGAATAAATTAGTTTTCTGTTTGTCATAGCACCGTTGCTATGGCATAGGGGTGTTTAGTTAACATCCGTTATCAGATTGTTTGTAAAAATGTTTATGCCTAGTGTGCATGTGTACGCATATGCGTTTATGTCTATGCATGGGGGTTGTATTAATATCTAGGCAGGGAAACATTCACACAGGTAGAGGAATATCTTACAGTTTTAATTTTCTGGGGGGATGTTTCACTAGACCAGGGGTACTCAAATATAAACCTGAAAGTGTTACGTGGTGCGGATTGGAGAGCCGCACCACAAGAAGTTTTAATTATAAGAGACCTGACGCAGGGCTTTAGAGGGGGTCAATAAAATAGAAGTTGTGAGACTGCTTGTGACAGGCACGGGAAGACTTTTCAGTTTAAAGATGATGTGGGATTATTAATTAAGGAACTTTAAAAGCAAATAAAAAAAAACAGAAAAACGCAAAATAAGCAGAGCTCCACTGTCCATGCGAGAACGGACGGGGCTCTGGAAACTGAAACAAAAACTAATATCCTCTCGAGGCTTATGCCCTTACTAAGGATTTATTGGAGATTTCTTAATATGTGCTTGGCACTATATCTAAGAATGGTGGTCTTAAAGTGATAATCAAATTCCAAACAGAGAACTACAAAAAAAGGGAATCCCAAAACTTTTGAACTATACACAAGAAAATGACATGGTAGGCCTTTTAGTGTGAAAGGTGACACCTTCTTTGTGCCACCAGTTGTTTGAACTTGGGTATAAAAGGTGTGAGGGCCAGATGAAGGCAGTGATGTAAATGTTCATTGGTGAGGGTGCTGCGGCATTTTTTCACCATGTTCATAGTTGAAAAGGCAAATTTACAATTGAGGACATTAAGGAAAACCATGTAACCATCTTTGTCCAGAAGGTGACAAGGTCACATTGAGATTCTTGCAGTGCTAGGTTTTCTTCTAGCTCAATTAGCTCTGTTTGCATAGAAGCAGCATTGGCCCATTAGGAGCATTATGTGGCTTCATTTGAGAATTCTGCAATATTTTGACAAGAAATAGATTTTCAATGCACAGCAAGACTTGTTTTCCCAGAGGGAAATCTTCAAATTGGAAATTTTTACTCAGCCTTTCCAGGAATTCAGCATAATTGTGATGATGTTTTCCTGCAGTCTGATCTAAAAGTCTTGGGAAGTGAAGCAAGTCCTGCTGTACGTCACATTTGAACACCTACAGCTTCCTCTGGAAAGCATGGACAGCTGACATGAGATCACAAATGTTTGTTTTTTTTTACCCTGGAGCTTCATATTAAGATAATTAAGATGGGAAGTAATGTCAGTTAGAAAACCAACAATTTCCATTTCCTTGTCATTCTTCATGAAATCCACAAACGGTTTGGCTTTTAGACTCTTCTGATCCAACAGAAATGTCTCCAGCTCTTTCCGCACTGCCCCAAAACGCTCCAGTACTTTGCCTTTACTAAGCCACCGGACATTGTTGTGAAGGAGCAAATCATCAAATGTCGCATTCACCTCTATTAGGAATGAGCACAATAAATAATGTTGCAAAGCAGAGGATACTTTCATATAGTTGACTAGTTTCATGACTGTTGTCACGACTTCTGAGTACCTTTCTCCAAGGCTGGCACACAAAACCATCTGGTGAATTATGCAGTGATATGCCATGAGGTCAGGGTGGTGAGTTCTTGAGCATGACACTAATCCCCTCTCTTTCCCAATCATGCATGGTAACAATGGAAACAACATGCTTCGGGTCTATCACTCTGTCTCTAAGCATCTGTGTCACTGCTTCATAGATCCCCCCTTGTGTGTCCAGGGAGGATTGTGAGACCCAAAACATGAAATTCTCCCTTTTCTTCATCAAAAAGACCATGAGTTGTGCATTTTCTGTGATGTCTGTGGATTCATCCACAGCCAGTGAAGTATTTTTTTTATAGCAGAGCTAAGTTGTTCAAGCACATCATCAGCAAGTATTTCAGTTCGTCTTGCAGCAGAATCAGAACAGGGTATGTAACGACGCAGGTAGCGCGAGGGGCAGAGCCGCGCTTAAACAGTTTGGAACGGGCAGATCCGCAGGCTGCTACCACGCAGAGTTCTGAACAGGCAAAGGTGCAGCCATTTATACACGTGGTTGCCAGGCAACGCTGCCGTCAGGCAATCAGCCTGAATGAGCCGCACGTGGTGGCGTGTTAATTTAAGGGTTCTGATACTGGCGCACCTCGTATGATCATTTAAGTAGCAGAAAAATAAAGAAAAGAAAAGAAAAGAAAAGAAAAGAAAAGAAAAGAAAAGACATACCGCACCATGTAACAGGGTATTTGGTTTCTTTTCTGGATTATTTCATCTTTTTATGTCCCTTCAAACAGAGCAGTCACCACTTCACTCATACACTCTTTGACTACTTCAGCATCAGAGAAGGGTTTCTTGTATTTTCCCAGGACCCATGCTACTCTTAGCGATGCCTGCTCCTGTTGTGTGGCTGATCTAACTATTACTCTGCTTGTAGCTTCATAGGATGATTTTAGCTGGTTTATTTTTATGGTCCTTACCTCAGAGTTCTTGATTTCATAATGGCGTTTCATGTTACCACTTTTGATGATTAGTGAGTAGTGGTAACGTTGCTGTAATGATGCTGTTACAGCTGCTGTGATTGGACCTAGATGAAGAAGCCAAACCGAGTAGAAGCCTTCAAGATATATCATGAGGAATCATAGTTGCACACTTCATTGAGAGCTGATTTGGATTATGATTAAATTAGCATGTTTGTTTTGGCATCAGTCCAGATTTATTTGGGTCTGGATGCGGTCCACCTATTGAGTACCCCGGCACTAGACCATCACATATAAGGTGAATTAGCTCTCAATGCTAAGTGTAAATAACCGGTAATGTGAGTTACACAAATTATTTTTTTCAAAATCTTAACAAAAACTAATAAAGTAAACAGATTAGTAAATGTTCTTGGGTTGTTATTGAGTTTTGTTTTATTTTTATTTCACCAAATAAATGCCGAACGTCATGTGATCACAACTGAGCTAATGTTTTTTCTCTCTCTTGTGCTGCAGAATTGTGGGTAATCGTCTCCCCTGCTCTGTCTTAGTGCGCGTCACTCACTGGTATGACCAACATTCGCGCACACGTGTACTGTTTACTATAACACTGTGACCACGTGTGTGTGTGTGTGTAAAACACATTTTATTTTGTGTTTGTATGCGTGTCTCATTAAAGAGATTAAAGATCCATTTTCATTTTCTTTATGTCAGCCTGCACTTTTTGTCTGTGTACACGAGTCATTGGACACCGTGCCCCTTCACACACGGCCCTCCTCCTCTCGCCTTCACACACACACACACACACACACACACACACACACACACACACACACACACACACCCCTCTTACTTTCGCCTTCACACACACTCTCTCTCTCTCTCTCTCTCTCTCTCTCTCTCTTTCTCTCTCTAATGGAAACATTGCTCTGTCGCAATTATTTTCAAAGGTAAAGTGCAGGTTAATTTTTTTTTTTTTTACTTTACAGCAGTGATTCCATTAGTGTGCGCTCACACGAGTGTTAATAGCAATGTTCCTTGTTAGTTTACCCGATAAACAGTTTACTTTAGTGTGTGTGTCTGTGTGTGTCTGTGTGTGTTAAACTCAAAAAAGAAAGGAGGAAGAGTTAATGTGTAAGATGAGAAGATGGAGAGGGGAGGGTCTGATTCCTTCTTCCTTCTCTTCTCTTAGCACATGGTTCTTGTATATAAAAGTATATGTAAAAACAGCTAGCCTTTTAACCGATCTAGTGCATCAACGATCAGCTAAGCATGCCTACCTGACAAAATGATCATGGCACAAAGTGCACTGATAATTCAAGAGTTCAACCTTGTGATTAAGAAATAAAGTGTCTTTGTCTCTGAGAATTTACAATAGGAATAGTTTTAAGGCACATGTCTATAGCCTAGTCAGGAGCCGGATTTTTTATCTCATAAATGTATAATTTATGTCTCCTGAGGCTATGCTGTATTTCTGATATCACCCATTTTTTAAAAGCAAAAAATGCACAAAATCTTTAATTAGCCTTTTTTAAGTTTCAAAAGATGCACCTTTAATCTCTAAAAGAATTCTCACATTTTGCAGCTCTTTTCAATCTCAGACAGAGAAATCAGAAAGCTCTCTATATAGACTCAATCTATTCTCATCACAGCCTCATTCATATAAATTGCTGTCTCATGCTGAGCTCAAAAAGAGCAAATTAAGAGCTCTCCACAAACACTCAATGAATTATTGTTTAGATTGATTTTTTTTTTACTTTTTAATTGCTTTTGTTACCTGAACAATATTTTTAATGACCATTTTTGTATTTTATTTGTCGCATGAATAAACAGAGTGAAAGTAATTGATTGTAGGCTGCGCTCCTTGTTGGTGCTACCAAATTAGTAGGTGGCACGGTGGCATAGCGGTTAGCACTGTGGCCTTGCACCTTTAGGCACTGGGTTTGATTCCTCCACTAGGTCTGTATGTGCCTCAGATAGCACTGCTTTGTTGGCCCAATGTCAGCAAAATTATGGTAACCCTTTGTCAGTGCTCCAACGTCAGAAACAGCAGTGCACACGTTGGGCCCATTTTGGCATCAGTAGTTGGCCCAACGTCATTTTATCCGTGTGCCCATTGATGGCCAATTGGTGGAGCCAAAGATAGATTGGCCCAACATTGGTTCAGTGGATAATGGCAAGGTTTAAAATTTGAAATTAAATTATATAGCTTTATCTTTGTGCAGCAGACTCTCTCAATGATGCCATCACATCAGGAGCTCACATGAGGGTTGGTCACTAATCTAGTACATAAATAACATTGAAAGAACTATATATGTAACTCAGTGGACCCCAACTAACACCCCAATTTTTTAACTTAAATTTCTTAAATGATAAATGTTAAATTCATTGTACATTGTGCTCAACTGTGAACACTGTCAAACAGGTCACGAGATGGTGCTTAATGCTACAGAGGAACTTAAAACCCCACAGATGCCAGGTGCTACTGATTAAGTCAGCCAAGCCAAACGCAAGCTAAAGTTTTGTGCCTCTTTGCTCCTAACTACAGGTGGGTTAATATTACACTAAATGAGAGTTAAAAAACCATGAGTAAGACATAAGTATGTTGAGAATCTGTGGTAGTAAAATGAAAAGCATGCAGTTTTTGGTTTTGCTGTAATGTGGTGAGAAAGATATTTAGCTATGCACTATTATGCTAGGCTAATCGGCCTGTTGCCAATGAACACAGTAGCATATTGAGCCATAGTGATGTTATAACCATAGGGATTGTTCCCATACTAAGTGCCAAAAACGTTAAAGGGCTAATATACAGTACATATTGTTTTGCTTTAGGGCACTGCATTTTTGTATGCTTATGTGCAGTGAAATGCTTAAACGATTAATGAAAGATTATTAATAGGAAATAAATATGAATAAAAAAAGAAATAAAATAGAAAATAAATTTAGCTAAGATAAGAAAAATTTATCTCTCCACTTGGCTCCTGTTGATAACGGGGGTCGTCTGGTAGTTCCTCTGCTGCTTTGTACTGAAGTCCACTATCAACTTCTTTGTCTTGCTAACATTTAGAAGGAGATTGTTTCTCTGGCACCAGTTCTCCAGATTTCTAATCTCCTTGAGGTAGGCCATCTCATTGTTGTCAGAGATCAGGCCCACCATGACTGATGATAGTGGTGGCGTTGGTAGTGGCCACGCAGTCATGTTAGTGTACAATGAGTACAGCAGCAGGCTCAGAACACAACCATGGGGGACTCCAGTGCTGAGAGTGAGGGAGGTTTACCTCAGGGCCGCCACTTCGGATCACATTCTTTCTTCTTCCTCAGGATCTCACCTGGTCAACTTAGATCCAGGGTTAAAAACGTTGATTTGTGAGTACATTGTATACCAATATAAATAAGGGTATTTCTACCATACATAATGTAATCAAATGTAATTAATTTTCTGGTTTTACTGAAAACTAACTTTAAAAAAAGCAAAACAAAGAAAAACGGGTTGGAGCAATCGTGAAGATAGCCGACCTCTCCGACGCCATCTTGAAACTTCCATTATCTACTGGACCAATGTTGGGCCAACCTTGTGATTATCTACTGAGCCATTGTTGGGCCAACCCCACCATTGATTGGGCCAATGGACACAATGACGTTGGGCCAACCATGGATGCCAACATGTGCCCAATATATAGTACCCTTGGCCCAGCATTTTCCCATCAGGTGTGTGTTATCTGGGGTGAATTTTGCATGTTCTCCCCGTGGTTAGTGGGTTTTCTTCTGCGTACTCTAGTTTTCTCCCACAGTCTAAAGACATGCAGATTAGCCTAATTGGTGTTTCCCAAATTGTGTGTATGTGTGGTTGTATGTTTGTGCCCTGCGATGGATTGGTACATTGTCTAGTGTGTAACCTGCCTCATCCCCTTAGGCTCCTGAGATAGACTCCAGCCCCCCATGACCTTGTACAGGATAAACAGTACAGATGATGAATGAATTAAAAATAAATGAGACAAATAAATGTATGAATGAAATAACTTTTTAAGTAGTCAATTAGACATTATCCAGTTTTGAATGATGTTGTATGAAGCAAACACTGGAGTAGGGAGTATTAAAAAAAAAAGATCTCCACAGATGTAATTCGGTAGTTTAGGTGTTGGATTGCCAATCAGGAGGTACCTGATTTGAACACCAGTGTCACTGAGTTGCCACTGTTGGACCCTTGAACAAGATCCTTCACCCTTAACCCCTCAGGAACAAGCTGGTGTTGAGTTCGCAAACCAGTGAAATGATGAATATCTCCCCAGGGTGAAGAGTATTTTTCACCTGAAGGCATGTGAACGGACACTTATCTTACCTTATATAGACTCACAAATTGCTCAAAAGTAGTTCTAGTATTGCTAATTTTATTCTACAAAAAAAATAATAAAAAAAGGATCCATTAATAACACTGATTAGAGTTTTGTGAGGTAATGTCCCTTATGTTTAAGGGATGACTCCTGTTACTATTTGGCTAATTTTCAGGAGAAACACAGAATCTTATCACACAAAAGAGGTAGATAGGTAAGGATAGAAGGTAAATTGAGGCTGAAATTAATTTCATGGAACTTTGGCACTACTTAGGTACCTGTCTGAAGTTAAACCTGCACCAGGTTAAATTAAATCAAAATGTTGAGTAGAAGGGATGTTATGAGCAGTTTTGTGCCAAATTACCTCATAGCTGATTATACAACAGACACTTCAAACAACACTATAGAAACAATTCTACATACAACTTAGTTAAGGTGATAATACAAAGAGTCAAACTCCTGCTATACCAGTATAGAATAAATCCAGGTTAGAACAATTTTAAAGCATACTTGTAAAAAAATATATAGCAAGTCTACCTGAGCCTCCAATAATGAACTGGACTCCATATTAACTTAAAGACATCAACTGTTATTTTGAACTGTCAGCCGCCTAACACACAGTATGACTGCAGATCAATCCCTGCTATCCGTTATCACCCAAATGAGGATGGGTTCCCTGTTGAGTCTGGTCCCTCTCAAGGTTTTCTTCCTATTGCCATATCAGTTTTTCCTTGCCGCTGTCACCCCTGGCTTGCTCATCAGGGACAATCTGATCATTTTAATTCATACACTTTCACATTTTATACAAACGTTCTGAATTTATTTTGATTATGTAAAGCTGCTTTGTGACAATGACAATTGTTTAAAGCACTATACAAATAAAATTGACATGAATTGAATTGAATATAGCAAAGTAAGGTCTTACCTGTTCTTACATGTCCTGCTACATTTAATTGGTTTGTCTTGATTTTGTCTTCAGGAGAACCTGTAGATATTTTCTGTTTTTTTGCTGTAGGCTCTTCATCAAGTTTAAAAGTCTGTTCTGCATCTTCAAATATCTCATATACAAGATATTCCCCTCCATTATCCTTCACCATTTGGTCAATCTTCTCAAACAGCTCACAAATGGAGTCCCCACCCCAATCATGTAACTGTGAAAAACTGTGATGCCTCCCATCACAATCTTCTGTTATCTTTTCAATAACGGTGTTCTGTCCTTTATTTGCTAAAGTATAATCATCAGTGTCTGCATTTATCACAACAGAGTAATTTATGGCTTCTTCACTGAAGGAGCTTAGGATGTATGTCAGTCGAGTTCTGTCCTCTTCTGTAAAGTCATGAGACTCCACGACAAGTAAAAATGCATGAGGTCCAGGTTTAGAAAGTGACACACACTCTTCAATTTTCTGACACAAGTCCCCAATAGAGAGTTTCGGGTCAAAAAAATGAGGTGTGTTAATGAGGATGATGTATCTTCCATCCACATGTCCTTCTAGACTCTCACAGTGAAGCTCTCCTGAATATGGAGGATCTTGAGTCTTAAACACAGATCTGTGCAGGATGGAGTTTGCAACTTGACTGTTCTTAAAAGACTTTTGACAACTGTTTGACTGTGAAATAGAATAAGAAGTCTAATCTATGATCACATTCACATCAGTGTCCAATATAACACAGGTAGGAAAACCTGGCCAAAAATCTAACCCTCAGCAGGGGGCAGAGCTTTTTCTTACAAAGCCCTTAAGTTATGGAATAACCTTTCAATTAATGTTTGGGACTCAGACACAGTCTCAGTGTTTAAGTCTAGGCCAAAAACCTATTTATTTAGCCAAGCATTTTTGTAAATAGATTTGGCCAGGTAAAGGGCCAGATCTCATGGACATAGAGTATTATGGACATAGAGTATTATAGTGAACTGGTATGTTTAGATGCTGTGTTCCCCACTACGTGAGCCGAAGCTATTTTGTCTTAAGACTTATGACAAAAAAACTATTTAACTTACTTATGGATGGTGAGCTCATACTGTTCCTTTTCCTTTTATTATAGTCTGATGGAGCTGTGCAAAAACAAAACAAAACACAAAAACACACTGTAATTCACACACTCAATTACACACACACACACACACACACACACACACACACACACACACACACACACACAGACATATAATTCACCTACAACTTTAGACTTTAAAGTTCAGACTTTTTGTTGTCTGTGTTTCAGTTAGGGTGTGTAATGGAAAAATCACATTTTAAGCATGTATTAATTCAGATTTTTGTAGTTAGTGTACCACATAGGCTATAGAAACTTTAAACCTGTCTGATGAAACGTAGGAAGACTAGGCCGGGAATAGAACAGAAACAAACTGATTGTAGTTGCTTCCGAATAAATGATAAGGCAAGAACCAAAGTCTCATTTCCATGGTGCTGGCAACCTGCCTTGGTCAATTGGAGACGGCTCTGCAGACACTGGAAGACCGACTCAACCAATGAATGGATGAGCTGTCCAATCAAGTAACTGCAGCATAATCGCAACACGGAAATGTTGATAAACCAGCACAAATTGGAAAGCGTCCCGGCAAAAATGCAACAACTGTGCCATACAGTAAAGAAACAATGTGAGGATCAATCGAATGATGTGAGCCATTCCATGGTGGAGTGTATGAAATGGCGGGACTCCCAATTAAAGGCCATGATGGGTGCGCAACCGGTCGCTTCCTCTACTCCTTTCTCTCGGCCAGGGTTCAGTTCCTCCCTTTCCCGGTAACTGCTCACACGCTCCTGCCTTCAAAGCCCCTGTGAAGCTGGATTTCCCCAGGTTCGGTGGTACTGAGTGAGAAAATCTCATCAGTTTTGTTGAAAGGTGCGAGGAATACTTGGCCTTACATCCACTTTCTGATAGTGAGATACTGGCTGCGCTCCTCTCTGTACTCACCCACATCATGAAGGACTGGTGGACAGCAGAAAAAACAGTGTTAGGAGCTAGAGGTCATTTAAATCTGCACTGCTAAAGGCATTCTTCACCAAGGACCATGAAGTCGAGGCTGAGAAGTGTCTGAGAGCGCGAATCCAGCAACATGATAAGAGCATAAGTATCACGCCTTTCAGTATCATGCTCTCTGCCTGAGGTGGAAACCGGGGATGACAGAGAGAAATTGTACAAGCGACGCTGAGGAACTGTAACCCCCATATTGCCAGCTGGCTGTGGGGCACAGTCGTCACCATAAAAAAGCTGGTGGAGAGCGATTTTAACGCCGCCGAAGCATTTCAACAAAGGCAAAACCCCGCTCCGACACCTAAACAGATGAAGGAGAGCAAAAAACTCACCAGCCTCAGTATATCTCTGTTGAGCTCTTCTCTTTTGAGGATGCAGCTCACCTTAAATCATGTTCCATGCACAGCCATCATAGATAAAGGCAGCACCTTCTCCCTCATAACTGAGACACTATGAAAAGGGATAAGGAAACCAACCAAAAAGTTACAGTCAGCAAGAGGGCAGACATTCTCATTAGCCAATTGCCTGGTATAGGCCGCAATAGGCAAACTGCCAGCCCGATGCTCCTTCCAGGGAATAGAGTCTGAGGTTTGTCTTTTTATAATGAGAGACAGTGATTTAGCGTTCCCCTGTGTGCTGGGGCTAGATTTTTTTGACAGAGACCGGTATGCAGATTAATCTTAGCCAGCGCTCCTACTCGATCCCAGGGAGAGAGGGTGAGTATTTCCCGCTATGTACCTCCACTCACAGCCAAGTCTCCCTTTATGTGGCCAATCCATTGCCCCCAGTGTCTGATGCCTCCAAATCCGCCATCTCCAGCTTAGTCAGCAACACTTCTCTGTCAGAACACAAGTATCAGTTGCAGGAGCTGTGGTTAGAATGGCCGACCGTATGTACCGACCAAATTGGCCATACCAAGGCCATAACCCACCATATATACACCACAGACGAAAGACCAGTCAGAAATAAGGCTTACTCTGTCCCTGTCCACAAGCAGCAGGTTGTAAAGGAGGAGGTCGCCAAAATGCTGGAAGCAGGGATCATCAGATCATCTGCCTCGCCATGGGCTTCCCCTGTCGTGCTAGTGCGGAAAAAAGATGGAGGGACCAGTTTTTGTGTGGACATTAGAGCCCTCAACAGCAAAACACCGCTGGATGGCTTCCCTGTGCCCCAGGTCCATGAAATCTTGGAGGCGCTCTACGGGGCTACTGTGTTTAGCTCATTAGACCTACGTAGTGGCTATTGGCAGGTGAAAATGCATCCAGAAAGCATCCCAAAAACAGTTTTAGTCACAAAAACAATCAATCCGAGTTTCTCCGTCTTCCCTTCGGCCTGAAAAATGCTGGATCAACCTTTCAGAGGCTTATGACTTCTGTTCTGGCAGAAGCCATTAGAAGTATTTTTTTGTTTATATTGATGACATCGTTTTTTACTCAAAAGACTCAGTCACTCACCTCAACCACCTCCGACAAGTATTTACACTCCTCGAAGCTGCTGGTCTCAACCTCAATCTAAAAAAAATGCAACCTCGGCCAATCATCCCTCTCCTTTCTAGGACACAACATATTGGCCAAAGGCATAAAAACTGAAGAAGCCAAGGTAGCGGCAATACAGACTTACCCCATTCCCGGCAACCTGAAGAAGCTACAGTGCTTCCTAGTTCTGGCTGGTTGGTATCATCGGTTCATTCTCCACTTCTCAGAGCGTGCTGCTCCTTTAAATGCTCTGAAGAAGAAAGGAGCCAAGTGCGTGTGGAACCTGGAATGCCAGTTACCCTTCGAAGATCTGAGACTGGCTCTGCAAAACACACTGGTTTTAACAGCTCCAGACTTAAGTCGCCCCTTCAAGGTGCAGACAGATGCTAGCAACATCAACCTGGGGGCAGTACTCAACCAGGATCATGAGGATGGGGAACATGTGATTGCCTACACCTCCTGGCTGCTACATGAAAACTTGAAGCAGATATTTGGCATTAGAGAAAGAATGTCTGGCTGTGGTGTGGGAAGTGGAGAAATGGCATCAGTATCTAGAAGGCAAAGCTTTTACCATCATCACAGACCACGCTGCTTTGACCTGGGTTTTTAATCAGCCGAACCCCTCCTCATGCTTAACACGCTGGGTACTCAGGCTGCAGGCATTCAAATTTGTAGTTCAGTACCGAAAGGGGCAGTGCAACACCGTACCTGATTCCCTGTCATGGTGCTGGGAGGGAGAGACTATGAATGCCCATCTTGCTATACATCAAGGCAATGATATGCAGTGGGGTCTACTATGTGACTGGGCGGAGTTGGAAAAAGCCCAGAAGGCAGATGAAGCACTTCCTGCACTGTGGAGAGAGGCAAAGGTAGATCATGATGTCAAGAAAATGCATTACTGCATCGTGAACCAGTTTCTCTATCGCCAGATCCCCAAACAAGATGGGTGTAGTCTCCTCCAACTGGTCATCCCAACATCACTGCGCCCTTAGTATCTGCAGTACGCTCACGACAACCCTCTCAGCGGTCATCTGGGGTGGATGAAACCCCTAAGGATGCTACTGGAGGTCGCCTACCGGCCGGAGATACCGGCCCTAAGCTCACCACAGCCTACCATACACAAACCAACATCACAGAACGGACTAACCAGACCCTAAAATTCATGATCGCAGCATTCGTCAAAGAAAGCCACATCTGTGGAACCAATGGCTTCCTGAGTTCCAATTTGCTATCAGTAGAGCCTGGCAGGAAAGCACTGGTTTCACCCCAGCGGAGATCGCACTGGGACGCAAGCTAAAGAGGCCACTGGAAAGAATGCTGCATCGAACCATCCCACCTGATCATCCTGCCTATGCCACAGTGGAGCATCAGTAAGCTCTATACCAGGTTGTCCAGAACAACGTAGCCTATGCACAGGAGCGTCAGGGGAAGTATTACAACCTCAGATGACAGCCTGTTACATACAAGGTGGGCGACCTTGTGTGGGTCTGTGCTTTCCCTCAGTCTCGGGCAGAGGACTCGCATATGGCCACATTAGCTCTGAAAAGGAAAGGGCCAGCAAAGATCACAAAGGTCCTTAACTACCAGGTAGAGTGGGTTAACATTCATGGTCCATGTCGTAAATGTAAAGCCCTTCTTCCGAGAAGGAGGGGGTGTAACAGGTGGTTACCTGTTTACGGGCTCCCGGCCAGCGGGGGCGCTGTGAGTGTTTACCTGGTTACAGGCTCCTGGCCAGCGGGGGCACTGTGGGAGCTATTTGTGTAAACTCAATAAAAGAAGAGAGGTTGGGCCAGGTAACAGCAGCCAGTGTTTTGTAAACCCGAATGTGGGACCTGGTACGTTCAAAGTTTTGGATGGTGTATAGTCAACAACCCAAGATAGATGGAAGGGAGTAAAATAAGATGTTTCGTGAATAATTTTTATGTTTACTAGGATTTAGTCCTAAATTTAAGAGGAAATTCTAAGAAAATGTCATAATTTTAAGAATTTGCTTAGAGTTCTGTCACTAGGAGCAACTTTGAGGCTTAATAAGTGTCATGAATATGGGCGCTGGTTTATGTGTGTTGTTTCTGAATATATATATATATATTTATTATTATTATTTTTTTTTCCTTTGGTCAGGATGCTGAATGCCCCGAGGGCACCACACACACTGTAGCTGCCACTGAACTGTAAAGATGTTAGGCTATAATATAACAAAAGAAACAATAATATTGTGACCCGGTCTACTGGTAGAAAAGACGTTAACTCCCCTTTGTTACAACCTACCTTACACATTTTTAAACATTACACACAAAATAAAATATCACATAATGTCACATAATGTAACATGGGATGTTATTTATGAATACAGACTAATTCTGGCTTATGTGTTTACATTAGGTTAAGCTAAATTAGTTTTTAACTCCTACCTTCCATTGACGCCATTTCGTGTTCCTGGTGAAGAAACTGAAAGTGAACTTGTTACTGCTTGTAAAACACACACACACACACACACACACACACACACACACACACACACACACACAGAGATAGGTGTGTCATAGGTTGGATGTAGGTAGCTGAGCTGCCACTGGTTAATGTCGTGTAACAACACTTAACCAAGAACTACAAAAACCTGCCTCTCAGGGAGCAGATTTTATGTAAAGCCCTTTGTTTTTATTATTATTATTATTGATATCCTCAGGTGCCTCCCCCATCGTCTCTTCAGGTCTTTTCCCTGGATTGCAAAGAATCTTGAGATAGGTTGGGATGGAGCAAGATTTATGTACTAAACGTACACCCAAAATACTAAAGTGATGATTTCTGAAATTGGCATTTAATCAGTTAATTGAGTGGTAAGAACAATATTAATATATTCATATTGTAATATATTAATTAATCTGATTAGTCTGGACTAATAAATTATTAATAAATAGTATTAGTCTCAGAACAAGAAGGTCTTCCCGTATGTTTCACAAGCACTTTTACATACTCCTTTTTCACTGGGTTAGGGATAGGGTCACTGACCCCATATGAAACCCTACCTAAGGGCTCTTATTTTCAGTTTTACCTCTTTTGGCATGGCCGCAAACCTGCACCACGTAACAAGCTCACTCCAAGTAATGTTTTTATTTATTTATTGTTAAAGTTTGCAATAAAGTAATAATTATTGCTACTCCGCTAATATAGTGCATGTGTGCATGTGTCATTCTCACCTGTTTTCATCTTTCTAACCTGTCTGCTTATATTACCTCACACAGCTTATATTTATTTTTCAGCTCTTTTTCAGGGTGTCAGAACACACAGTGCATCATTGTTATGTTGGCAAAAATGGGGAACCTACTTAACATTAGGGGAGTGATCATAATGTTATGGCTGGTATATATACACACACACAAACACACACCCGCAGACAAGTGGCAACTGTACAATAGAAGTTCAGGGTGCAACCAGGCCAAAGACTCTGTTCCAGAAAGCTAATTTCCCTAACAAATACAAAGAACACACCCACAAGTACAGTTCACAAGTCAAAGCAACACAGAAAACATGCAATGGATTAGAACACCAAAACAAATGCAATTAAACTGACCATCAAAGCTGCTGGTACTGGCTTCCACTGCAGCTTATATGCAGTCTCTCAATGATGATGTCATCTTTGGGGGAAGCAGAAACACAGGTGTAGCAGGATTGCCTGGACTGGAATGAGAATGGCATAATCTAAACAAATGAAAACATACAATAATCAACTCAACTCAACTTTATTTATATAGCATTTAACAACAAGAATGCTCCAAAGTGCTTCACATAATAAAATAATATAAAAAGACAATTAAACTCACATCAGACACATATCTAAATCAAACACAATATATAAAATCAACATCTCATGTTGGTTAAAATGCCAGAGAAAACATGTGAGTTTTTAGCTGGGACTTAAACGCCTTCAGTAAAGTGGCCTCACAAATAGCCATGGGTAGGTCATTCCACAATTTGGGTACCGCCATAGAGAACTCCTGATACAAGATCATACCCCCACACTATGGGTTGTAACAGATAAAATATAAACCTATGGTGTAAATGAGTGATGTTAACAAGACCCAGCACATTCACTGTGTCTGTTCATTTAGCTTAAAAAATTAAGCCCAGATAGTTTGTTTAAATAATTTGATTAATACAGAGACCACAAATTCAGAGCACACTGAATACACAGCCAGTACATCCGATCTAAAACTAGCACTGTTAAATATTAGATCTCTTATACCTAAGCGCTTACTTTTAATGAAACTATCACAGATCAGGAGTTTGATATATTGTGTTTAACCTTCATGTTGTGTTCCAGTCAAATCTGATTTTGAGACAACAGGTCACATGACCTGGAAGATATTGAAATAAAATGTAGAACTTTTACTCAGTATAAAAAAAAAACATGTAGCGTGATCTATAACACAGACACTAACAGTAACAACATTTATTTAATACTAGTGTAAATACTTGTTAACAGTTAAAGAGTTTCTAGAAATAGTTAAAAAGGTTAAAGCTAAAAATTTACAGGTTTTCTCTAAAAAAAAAAAGTGCAGTAAATTTTATCCATTTATCATGACATTTGAACACATACGGTGTATATATACATATATTGGTCTGCCCCATGGTCTCCTCCCAGCTGGATGTGCCAAGAACACCTTCCTAGGAAGGTGTCCTGGTGACATCCTTACTAGATGCCCGAACCACCTCAACTGACTCCTTTCCATGCAAAGGAGTAGTGGCTCTACTCGAGGCTTCTCACGGATAACTGAGCTTCTCATCCTATCTCTAAGAGAAAAGCCAGCTACCCTTCTGAGAAAAGTGCAAGCGAGTATACTAACAAAAAGAAAAAGTGTTAGATAACTCACCAAAATGGCAGAGTTTACTAAGAGATGTGTGCCTCCGTGTGACAGATCTTTTTCGGAGGGCGATCTCCAAGTTTTTTGTGATCTTCTCCCTATTAAGGTGCTTCACGCGCATTCGTGCGGTTCACGTGCCAATCTGGCAGACACGGATGAAACGGAATTCTCCCTTTCTCTCGCGCTCTTGCCGAATCAGGAAGTTTTAGTGTCCGCTTCTTGTGAAGGAGCAGAAGAGACTTCCTCTCTTGCTTCCATGGAGATAGCCACCTCAGAACGCTCCTCTAGTGATGACAGAGTGTATGATGAATTACTCGAAGTAGTAACACATCCGGTCGAATGGTTGCATATCGACTGGCCGCAGAAGCGAATTTCAACAGGTTTTTATCGGGTGGCCGGGGGGAGGGACCTCAACTACACACGCTTGCTTTCTTTGGTTATCTCCATGACGAGTTAACTCTTTCATAGAATAAGCCTTATTCATTCCGAGAGATATCTGTGGCTAAACCTCACGAGCATTAAGGATAAGGATCCTGCTTTTCTCCTTGATGCCCCCATCTTGCCTTCTGCCCTTTTTGTCGATGCTGTTAATTCTGTCGCCACTAGGTTTCGGGAGGCAAAACTATATGAACAGGCCTTTGAGAGGTTTCTTCTTCGTCATGCTCAAGAGTCGGGACCATTGGCCACTCAGTCCCGACCAGGTCTAGCTGCCACAAGGCGAGGCGCAGAGGGAGAGTGGG